>JACEEZ010006537.1:0-26833 GCA_016584305.1 Chionoecetes opilio
ACCTTTACCTTCCCTTTTTTTTATTTAATAGCTTAATGAAATGTAGCTATATAGGTGCAAATTTTTCTAAAAAGGTTTTTAATTATTCAATGAGAAACAGTTATATATCACCGATAGATAGCTAATATCATTGAAAACACTACATTATATGGGTTTATAGCAATATGTTAAGTAAAACTACTTGTATATATACAATAACGCTACAGTTTACAAGAAATTATGAAAAACGCTTGCAATATACCGTTATATCATAATAAATAACCTATTACTCTTCTATTTAATAGCTTAATGTAATGTAAGCTACTTATAGGTGCAAATTATTCTCAAAAGAGGATTTTATGCTTCAATTTGTAGGAAAACAGCTATATATCACTGATAACTAGCTAAAATCATTGAAAACACTACATTTTATGGGTTTATAGCAATATAATAAGTAAAACTACTTGTATATATACAATAACGCTACAGTTTACAAGAAACTATGAAAAACGCTTGCAATATACCGTTATATCACAATAAATATCCTCTTACTCTTCTATTTAATAGCTTAATTTAATGTAAGCTACTTATAGGTGCAAATTAATCTAAAAAAATTATTTTATACTTCAATTTGTAGGAAAACAGCTATATATCACCGATAGATAGCTAATATCATTGGAAACACTACATTATATGGGTTTATATCAATATGTTAAGAAAAACTACTTGTATATATACAATAACGCTACAGTTTACAAGAAGTTATGAAAAACGCTTGCAATATACCGTTATATCACAATAAATAACCTCTTACTCTTCTATTTAATAGCTTAATGTAATGTAAGCTACTTATAGGTGCAAATTATTCTAAAAAGAGGATTTTATACTTCAATTTGTAGGAAAACAGCTATATATCACCGATAAATAGCTATTATCATTGAAAACACTACATTTTATGGGTTTATAGCAATATGGTAAGTAAAACTGCTTGTATATATACAATAACGCTACAGTTTATAAGAAACTATGAAAAACGCTTGCAATATACCGTTATATCACAATAAATACCCTCTTACTCTTCTATTTATTAGCTTAATGTAATGTAAGCTACTTATACGTCCAAATTATTCTAAAAAAAGGATTGTATACTTCAATTTGTAGGAAAACAACTATATATCACCGATAACTAGCTAAAATCATTGAAAAGAACACATTTTGAGGGTATAAAGCATTATCATAAGGTAAATTCCTTCTATTAATGATATAACACTACAATTAAGAAGAAACTATGAAAAACACGTATAATATACAATTGTATCACAATATAGAGTCTCAAACTCCTATTATAAGCTTACAGTAGTTTAAAATAGCAATTCTAACAAAACAACTATAATTCCACATTGAATTCTTCAAAAAAAAGGGCTGAATAATGTCAATTTCGACATTTTTTAGCCCTTCAAAAATACATAAAACACTTGAAAAAAAGTGTTCTAAGATTAAATTGATACATAATTTTCATGAAAAATACACATTTTAAGTCATAATATTGTAAATAGAGTTGGTAAAGTGCTTGAATAATGTCAAATTTCGACATTTTTAAGGCTTTCAAAAATACATTAAAATACTTGGAAAAAACGTTGTTTTTAAGATTAAATTGATACCTCAATTTCATGAAAAAAAAAATTTTTTAGCTCATAACATTGTAAAATATAGTTGTGTAAAAGTGCTGAAATAATGTCTAATTTCGACATTTTTTAGCCTTCAAAAACTACTTTACAAAATACTTGAAAAACATGTTTTAAAAGTTAAAAATTGATATCTAATTTTCATGAAAAACATATTTTTAGCTAGTAATTTTGTTAAAATACAGCTTGTAGCAATAGTACAAAAGCTATTTAGCTACGATATAAAGTAAATATACTTCAATTGTAGAAAAAACCAACTCTTCAATGAATAACTAGCTAAAATCATGAAAACACTACATTTTATGGCGTTTATAGCATTAGGATAAATAAAATACTTTGTATAATACAATAATAACGTACAGTTGCAGGAAAACTATGAAAAACGCTTGCAATATACGTTATGTATCACAATACAATTAAAACTTATTGACTTTTTTCTAACTATTTATTAGCTTAACTGTAATGTAAGCTACCTTCATAGTGCAATATTTAAAAAAAGATATACTTGTATTTGTAAGAAAACTGCTATATATCAACGAATATACTAGCCTAAAATCATGAAAAGAACACATTTTGAGGGAAAAGCATTAGCATAAGGTAAATTCCTTCATTAATGATATAAACATACAATTAACAAGAAAACTATCAAAAAAACGTGTAATATGCAATTGTATCACAATATAGAGTCTCAAACTCTATTTATAAGCTTACAGTAGTTTTTAAAAATAGCAATTTCTAACGAAAGCACTATAATACCACATTTTGAATTTCTTATCAAAAAAGGGCCTAAAATAATGTCAATTTTCGACTTTTTTTGTAGCCCCATTCAAAATACATTAAAAAACATAAAAAAACTGTTGTTTTAGATTAAAATTGAACCTAATTTATTAAAAATACATATTTAAGCTCATAATATTGTAAAATATAGTTGATGTAAAAGTGCTGCATATGTCAAATTTCGGACATTTTAGGCTTTCAAAAATACATTAAATACTTGGAGAAAACGTTGTTTTTAAGATTAAAATTGATATCTAAATTTTCATGAAAAAGATACATAATTTTTAGCTATTAATTTTGAAAATATAGTTGTAGCAAAAATAAAAAAGCTATTAGCTACAGATATTAAAGGAAATATACGTCCCAATTTGTAGAAAAAAATTACTTTTCATGATAACTAGCTGAAAATCATTGAAAACACTACAGTTTATGCGTTTTCTTATGCAATATGATAAGTAAAACTATTGCATATATACAAATAACCCCCCGCTAAAGTTTACAAGAAACTATGAAAACCGCTTGCAATATACCGTTATATAGCAATGAAATAGCCTCTTACTATTCTATTCTAATAGCTTATGTAATGTAAGCTACTTATGCGTGCAAAATTATTCTAAAAAAGAGGATTTTATACTTCAATTTGTAGGAAGGGAAAACAGCTATATATCACTTGATAACTAGCTAAAATCTTGAAAACACTACATTTTATGGAGTTTATAGCAATAGAATAAGTAAAACTAATGTATATATACAAATTTCGCTACAGTTTTAGAAGAAACTATGAAAAACGCTGCATTATGCCGTTTGATATACACAATAAATAACCTCTTACTCTTCTATTAATAGCTTAATGCAAGTACGCTACGATAGGTTGCAAATTATTCTAAAAAAAGAGGATTTTATAGTTCAATTTGTAGGAAAACAGTTTATATATCACCGATAGATAGCTAATATCATTGAAAACATTACATTATATGGGTTTATAGCAAATAGTTAAGTAAAACTACTATGTATATATACAATAAACGCTACATTTACAAGAATATGAAAAACGCTTGCAATATACCGTTATATCATAAAAAATACCCTATTACTCTTTCTTTATTTTAAATATAGCTTAAGTAATGTAAGCTACTTTTATAGGTGCAAATTATCTCAAAGAGGATTTTATACGGCAATTTGTAGGAAAACAGCTATATATCACTGAAAACTAGCTAAAATCATTGAAAACACTTACATTTTATGGGTTTATCAGCAATATAAAAGGTAAAAAAACATTGATATATACAATAAACGCTACAGTTACAAGAAAATAGAAAAAACGCTTGAATATAACCGTTATATCAGAATAAAATTCTCTTACTCTTCTATTTAATAGTAATGTAATGTAAGCTACTTATAGGTGCAAAATTAATCTAAAAAGATTATTTTATACTTCAATTTGTAGGAAAACAGCTATATATCACCGATAGATAGCTAATTATCATTGGAAAAACACTACATTATATGGGTTTATATCAATATGTTAAGAAAAATACTTGTATTATACAATAACGCTACAGTTTACAAGAAAAACTGATGAAAAACGCTTGCAATATACCGTATATAAACAATAAAAAACCTATTGCTCTTCTATTATAAGCTTAATGTAATGTAAGCTACTTATAGGTGCAAATTATTTTAAAAAAAGGATTATACTTGTATGTAGGATAACGCTATATATAACCGATAAAAATAGCTATTATCATTGAAAACACTACATTTTAGGGTTTATAGCAATATGGTAAGTAAAAATGCTTGTATATATACAATAACGCTACAGTTATAAGAAAAACTATGAAAAACGCTTGCAATTACCGTATATCCACAATACAAATACCCTCTTACTCTTCTATTTATTAGCTTAATGTAATGTAAGCTATTAATACGTCCAAATTATTCTAAAAAAAGGAATTGATACTTCAATTTGTAGGAAACAACTATATTATCACGATAAACTAGCTAAAATCATTGAAAAGACAATTTGAGGGTTTAATAAAGCATTATTCATAAGGTAAATTTCCTTCTATTAAGATATAACACTACAATTAAGAAGAAACTATGAAAAACAACTTATAATATACAAATTGTATCACAATTAGAGTCTCAAACTACTATTATAAGCTTACAGTAGTTAAACTAGCAATTTCTAACGAAAGCAACCTATAATTCCCACATTTGAATTTTCTCTATCAAAAAAAGGGCTGAATAAGTCAATTTTCGCATTTTTAGCCCCTCAAAAATTACACTTAAAATACACTTGAAAAAAACGTTGTTCTAAGATTAAAATTGATACATAATTTTCATGAAAATACACATTTTAAGCTCATAATATTGTAAAATATAGTTGTGTAAAAGTGCTGCATAATGTCAAATTTTCGAGATTTTTGTAGGCTTCAAAAATACAATTAACAATACTGGAAAAACGTTGTTTAAGATTAAAATTGATTATCTAAATTTCATGAAAAATACCTATTTTTAGCTATTCTTTTGAAAATATAGTATGTAGCAAAAAAATAAAAATCTATTTAGCTACAGATATAAAGAAATATACTTCAATTTGTAAGAAAAAAATTACTTTTCAGGATAACTAGCTGAAAATCATTGAAAACCTACATTTTATGGGTTTATAGCCAATAGATTAAGTAAAAACTATTTGCATATATGCATAACGCTAAAGTTTACAAGAACATGAAAAACCGCTTGCAAGATACGTTATATAGCAATAAATAGCCTCTTCTATTCTATTTAATAGATTATGTAAATGTAAGTACTTATAGGTGCAAATATTCTTAAAAAGAGGATTTTATACTTCAATTTGTAGGAAAACAGATATATATATCACTGATAACTAGCTAAAATCATGAAAAACACTACTTTTATGGGTTTATAGACAAATAATAAGAAAACTACTTGTATAATATACAATTTCGCTACAGTTTAGAAGAAACTAAGAAAAAACGCTTGCATTATGCCGTTATATCACAATAATAACCTCTTACTCTTCTATTTTAATAGCTTAATGCAATGTAAGCTACTTATAGGTGAAAATTATTCTAAAAAGAGGATTTGATAGTTCAATTTGTAGGATAAACAGTTATATATCACCGATAGATAGCTAAATATCATTGAAAACATTACATTATATGGGTTTATAGCAATATGTAAGTAAAACTATGTATATATACAATAACGCTACAGTTAAAAAGAAATTATGAAAAACCGCTTGCAATATACCGTTATATCATAATAAAATAAACCTATTACTCTTCTTTTAATAGCTTAATGTAAATGTAAGCTACTTATAGGTGCAAATTATTCTCAAAAGAGGAATTTTATACTTCAATTTGTAGGAAAACAGCTATATATCACTGATAACTAGATAAATCATTGAAAACACTACATTTTATGGGTTTATAGCAATTAATAAGTAAAACTACTTGTTATATATACAAAACGCTACAGTTTACAAAAATATGAAAAACGCTTGCAATTATTCCGTTATACAACAATAAATATTCTCTGACTCTTCTATTTAAAGCTTAATGTAATGTAAGCTAATTATAGGGCAAATTAATCTAAAAAGATTATTTATTACTTTTCAATTTGTAGGAAAAATAGCCTAATATCACCGATAGATAGCTAATATCATTGGAAACATTTACAACTATATGGGGTTATATTCAATATTAATGTTAGAAAAAAACTATTGTATATATACATAACGTAAAGTTTACAAGAAACTATGAAAAACGTTGCAATATACCGTTATATCACAATAAAAAACCTATGCCTCTTCTATGATAAGCTTAATGTAATGTAGCTAACTTATAGGTGCAAATTATTTTAAAAAAAGGAATTATACTGTATTTGTAGGATAACTGCTATATATCAGCGATAAAATAGCTATTATCATTGAAAACACTACATTTATGGGTTTATAGCAACATGGTAAAGTAAAACTGCTTGTATATATACAATTAACGCTACAGTTTATAAGAAACTATGAAAAAACGCTTGCAATATACCGTTATATCACAATAAATACCTCTTACTCTTCTATTTATTGCTTAATGTAATGTAAGCTACTTTACCGTCCACTTATTCTAAACAAAAGATTGTATACTTCAATGTAGGGCGAAAACAAACTATATATCACCTGATAACTAGCTAAAATCATTGAAAAGAACACATTTTGAGCGGTATAAAGCATTATCATAAGGTAAATTCGTCTATTAATGATATAACACTACACCTATTAAGAAGAAACTATGAAAAACACGTATAATATTACAAGTGTATCACAATATAGAGTCTCAAACTTCCTTCATTATAAGCCTTAAGTAGTTTTTAAAATAGCCAATTTCTACGAAAACAACTATAATCCACATTTGAATTTCTCATCAAAAAAGGGCGAATTAATGTCAAATTTTCGACATTTTTAGCCCTTCAAAAATACATTAAAAACACTTGGAAAAAACGTTGTTTAAGATTTAAAATTGATACATAATTTTCATGAAAAAAATACAAATGTTAAGCTCATTAATATTGGTAAAATATAGTTGGTAAAAGTGTGCATAAGTCAAATTTCGACATTTTTTAAGGACTTTCAAAAATACATTAAAATACTTGGAAAAAACGTTGTTTTTAAGATCTAAATTGATATCTAAATTTCATAAATGAAAAATACATATTTTTGCTATTTAATTTTGGTAAAATATAGTTGTAGCAAAAATAAAAAGTATTTTTAAGCTACAGATAGCAAAAGAAATATACTTCAATTGTAGAAAAAAATTACTTTTCACTTGATAACTAGCGAAATCATTTTGAAAACATACATTTTATGGGGTTATAGCAATAGGATAAGTAAACACCTATTTGGCATATAGGCAATAAACGCTAAAGTTTACAAGAAACTATGAAAACCGCTTGCTAATATACCGTTATCTAGCAATAACTAGCACTCTTACTATTCTATTTAATGCTTAATGTAAGTAGTGCTACCTATAGGTGCAAATTTTCTAAAAAAGAAGGATGTATACTTCAATTTGTAGGAAAACAGCTATAATCATGATAACTAGCTAAAATCTTGAAAAAAACCACATACATTCTTTATGGGTTTTTAGAATATAATAAGTTAAAAAACTATTGTATATATACAATTTCGCACAGTTTAGAAGAAACTATGAAAAACGCTTGCATTATGCCGTAATCACAATAAAGAACTATTACTCTTCTATTTAATCGCTTAATGCAATGTAAAGCTATTATAGGTGCAAATATTCTAAAAAGAGGATTTTATATTCAATTTGTAGGAAAACAGTTATATATACCGATAGATAGCTAATTCATTGAAACATACATTATATGGGTTTAAGAATATGTTAAGTAAAACTACTTGTTATATAAAATAACGCTACAGTTTACAAGAAATTATGATGAAGAAAACGCTTGCAATATACGTTATATCATAATAAAATAACCTATTACTCTTTATTTAATAGCTTAATGTAATGTAAGCTACTTATAGGTGCAAATTATTCCAAAAGAGGATTTTATACTTCAATTTGTAGGAAAACAGCTATATATCACTGATAACTAGCTCAAAATCATTGAAAAACACTACATTATGGGTTATCACGCAATATAATAAGTAAAACTACTTGTATATATACAATTACGTACAGTTTTACAAGAAAACTATGAAAACGCTTGCCAATATTACGTTATATAACAATAAATATTCTCCTTACTTTCTATTAATAGCTTAATGTAATGTAAGCTACTTATAGGTGCCAAATTAATCTAAAAAGATTATTTTATCTTCAATTGATAGAAAATAGCTATATATCACCGAGATAGATAGGTATATCATGAAACCCAATACCATTATATGGGTTTTCATCAATATGTTAAGAAAAAAACTACTTGTATATATGAATAAACGCTAAAGTTTACAAGAAACTATGAAAACCGCTTGCAATATACGTTATATCACAATAAAAAACCTATTGCTCTTCTATTATAAGCTTAATGTTAATGTAAGTACTTATAGTGCAAATTATCTTTTAAAACAAAAGGATTATACTTGTCATTTGTAGGGATAACTGCTATATATTCAACCGGATAAATAGCATATTATCATTGAAAACACTACATCTTTATGGGTTTAAGCACTTATGGTAAGTAAAACTGCTTGTATATATACAAAACGTACAGTTTATAAGAAACTATGAAAAAACGCTTGCAATATACCGTTATATCAAAATAAATACACCTTACCTTCTATTATAGCTTAAGTAATGTAAAGCTACTGTAATACGTCCAAATTATTCTAAAAAAAGGGATGTATACTTCAATTTGTAGGAAACCAACTATATATCACCGATAACTAAGCTAAATCCTTGAAAAGAACACATTTTGAGGGTATAAAGGATTATCATAAGGTAAAATTCCTTCTATTAAGATTATAACACTACAATTAAGAAAGAAACTATGAAAAACACGTATAATATACAATTGTATCACAATATAGGAGTCTCAAATCCTATTATAAGCTTTACAGTAGTTTAAAATAGCAATTCTAACGAAAACAACTATAATTCCACATTTGAATTTCTCTATCAAATAAAAGGGCGGAATAATGTCAATTTTCGACATTTTTAGCCCTTCAAACCATACATAAAACACTTGAAAAAATACGTTGTTTCTAAGAGATAATTGATACATAACTTTCATGAAAAAACACATTTAAGCTCATAATATTGTAAAATAAGTTGTGTAAAAGTGCGGAATAATGTAAATTTCGACATTTTTTTTAAGGCTTTCAAAAAAACATTAAAATACTTGGAAAAAACGTGTTTTTAAGATTAAAATTGAACTAAATTCATGAAAAATAATTTTTTTTAGCTCATAACATTGTAAAATATAGTTGGTAAAAGTGCTGAAATAATGTTAAGTTCGACATTTTTTAGCCCTTCAAAAAAACTTTAAAATACTGAAAAAAACATTGGTTTTAAAGAGTAAAACTGTATATCTAATTTTCATGAACAATACATATTTTAGCTATTAATTTGTAAAATTATAGTTGTAGCAAATCTAAAAAAGCTAATTGCTACAGATATAAAAGAAATATACTTCAATTGTAGAAAAAACAACTCTTCAATGATAACTAGCTAAAATCTTTGGAAAACACTACATTTTATGGGTTATCGCCATTCTGATAAATAAAACTACTTTCTATATAACAATAACGCTTACAGTTTACATGAAACTATGAAAAACGCTTGCAATATACCGTATATCACAATAAATAACCTATTGCTCTACTATTTATTAGATTAATGTAATGTAAGCTACTTATAGGTGCAAATTATTTTTAAAAAAAGGAGTATTACTTGATATTTGTAAGAACAAATACTGCATATATCACCGAATATAGCTAAAATCATTGAAAATAACACATTTTGAGGGTATAAAGCATTATCATAAGGTAAATTCCTTCTATTAATGATATAACACTACAATTAACAAGAAACTATCAAAAAAACGTGTAATATACAATTGTATCACAATATAGAGTCTCAAACTCCTATTATAAGCTTACAGTAGTTTAAAATAGCAATTTCTAACGAAAGCTGTTTCTTATATATAGCTGTTTTCCTACAAATTGAAGTAAAAAATCCTCATTTTAGAATAATTTGCACCTATAAGTAGCTTACATTGCATTAAGCTATTAAATAGAAGAGTAAGAGGTTATTTATTGTGATATAACGGCATAATGCAAGCGTTTTTCATAGTTTCTTCTAAACTGCAGCGTTATTGTATATATACAAGTAGTTTTACTTATTATATTGCTATAAACCCATAAAATGTAGTGTTTTCAATGATTTTAGCTAGTTATCAGTGATATATAGCTGTTTTCCTACAAATTGAAGTATAAAATCCTCTTTTTAGAATAATTTGCACCTCTAAGTAGCTTACATTACATTAAGCTATTAAATAGAATAGTAAGAGGCTATTTATTGCTATATAACGGTATATTGCAAGCGGTTTTCATAGTTTCTTGTAAACTTTAGCGTTATTGTATATATGCAAATAGTTTTACTTATCATATTGCTATAAACCCATAAAATGTAGTGTTTTCAATGATTTCAGCTAGTTATCAGTGAAAAGTAATTTTTTTCTACAAATTGAAGTATATTTCTTTATATCTGTAGCTAAATAGCTTTTTTTTTTTTGCTATAACTATTTTTACAAAATTAATAGCTAAAAATATGTATTTTTCATGAAATTTAGATATAAATTTTAATCTTAAAAACAACGTTTTTTCCAGTATTTTAATGTTTTTTTTGAAGGCCTAAAAAATGTCGAAATTTGACATTATGCAGCACTTTTACACAACTATATTTTTACAATATTATGAGCTTAAAATATGTATTTTTAATGAAAATTAGGTATCAATTTTAATCTTAGAAACAACGTTTTTTCAAGTGTTTTAATGTATCTTTGAAGGGCTAAAAAAGGTCGTAAATTGACATTATTCAGCCCTTTTTTTGATACAGAAATTCAAAATGTGGTATTATACAAGTAGTTTTATATATATATAACACAATAACGCTACAGTTTACAAGAAACTATGAAAAACGCTTGCAATATACCGTTATATCACAACAAAAAACCTATTGCTCTTCTATTTATAAGCTTAATGTAATGTAAGCTACTTATAGGTGCAAATTATTTTAAAAAAAGGATTATACTTGTATTTGTAGGATAACTGCTATATATCACCGATAAATAGCTATTATCATTGAAAACACTACATTTTATGGGTTTATAGCAATATGGTAAGTAAAACTGCTTGTATATATACAATAACGCTACAGTTTATAAGAAACTATGAAAAACGCTTGCAATATACCGTTATATCACAATAAATACCCTCTTACTCTTCTATTTATTAGCTTAATGTAATGTAAGCTACTTATACGTCCAAATTATTCTAAAAAAAAGGATGTATACTTCAATTTGTAGGAAAACAACTATATATCACCGATAACTAGCTAAAATCATTGAAAAGAACACATTTTGAGGGTATAAATCATTATCATAAGGTAAATTCCTTCTATTAATGATATAACACTACAATTAAGAAGAAACTATGAAAAACACGTATAATATACAATTGTATCACAATATAGAGTCTCAAACTCCTATTATAAGCTTACAGTAGTTTAAAATAGCAATTTCTAACGAAAACAACTATAATTCCACATTTTGAATTTCTCTATCAAAAAAAGGGCTGAATAATGTCAATTTTCGACATTTTTTAGCCCTTCAAAAATACATTAAAACACTTGAAAAAACGTTGTTTCTAAGATTAAAATTGATACATAATTTTCATGAAAAATACACATTTTAAGCTCATAATATTGTAAAATATAGTTGTGTAAAAGTGCTGAATAATGTCAAATTTCGACATTTTTTAAGGCTTTCAAAAATACATTAAAATACTTGGAAAAACGTTGTTTTTAAGATTAAAATTGATACCTAAATTTCATGAAAAATAATTTTTTTAGCTCATAACATTGTAAAATATAGTTGTGTAAAAGTGCTGAATAATGTTTAATTTCGACATTTTTTAGCCCTTCAAAAATACTTTAAAATACTTGAAAAAACATTGTTTTAGAGATTAAAATTGATATCTAATTTTCATGAAAAATACATATTTTTAGCTATTAATTTTGTAAAATATAGTTGTAGCAAATATAAAAAGCTATTTAGCTACAGATATAAAGAAATATACTTCAATTTGTAGAAAAAACAACTCTTCAATGATAACTAGCTAAAATCATTGAAAACACTACATTTTATGGGTTTATAGCATTATGATAAATAAAACTACTTGTATATATACAATAACGCTACAGTTTACAGGAAACTATGAAAAACGCTTGCAATATACCGTTATATCACAATAAATAACCTATTGCTCTACTATTTATTAGCTTAATGTAATGTAAGCTACTTATAGGTGCAAATTATTTTAAAAAAAGGATTATACTTGTATTTGTAAGAAAACTGCTATATATCACCGAATACTAGCTAAAATCATTGAAAAGAACACATTTTGAGGGTATAAAGCATTATCATAAGGTAAATTCCTTCTATTAATGATATAACACTACAATTAACAAGAAACTATCAAAAAAACGTGTAATATACAATTGTATCACAATATAGAGTCTCAAACTCCTATTATAAGCTTACAGTAGTTTAAAATAGCAATTTCTAACGAAAGCAACTATAATACCACATTTTGAATTTCTGTATCAAAAAAAGGGCTGAATAATGTCAATTTTCGACCTTTTTTAGCCCTTCAAAGATACATTAAAACACTTGAAAAAACGTTGTTTCTAAGATTAAAATTGATACCTAATTTTCATTAAAAATACATATTTTAAGCTCATAATATTGTAAAATATAGTTGTGTAAAAGTGCTGCATAATGTCAAATTTCGACATTTTTTAGGCTTTCAAAAATACATTAAAATACTTGGAAAAACGTTGTTTTTAAGATTAAAATTGATATCTAAATTTCATGAAAAATACATATTTTTAGCTATTAATTTTGTAAAATATAGTTGTAGCAAAAATAAAAAGCTATTTAGCTACAGATATAAAGAAATATACTTCAATTTGTAGAAAAAAATTACTTTTCACTGATAACTAGCTGAAATCATTGAAAACACTACATTTTATGGGTTTATAGCAATATGATAAGTAAAACTATTTGCATATATACAATAACGCTAAAGTTTACAAGAAACTATGAAAACCGCTTGCAATATACCGTTATATAGCAATAAATAGCCTCTTACTATTCTATTTAATAGCTTAATGTAATGTAAGCTACTTAGAGGTGCAAATTATTCTAAAAAGAGGATTTTATACTTCAATTTGTAGGAAAACAGCTATATATCACTGATAACTAGCTAAAATCATTGAAAACACTACATTTTATGGGTTTATAGCAATATAATAAGTAAAACTACTTGTATATATACAATAACGCTGCAGTTTAGAAGAAACTATGAAAAACGCTTGCATTATGCCGTTATATCACAATAAATAACCTCTTACTCTTCTATTTAATAGCTTAATGCAATGTAAGCTACTTATAGGTGCAAATTATTCTAAAATGAGGATTTTTTACTTCAATTTGTAGGAAAACAGCTATATATCACCGATAAATAGCTAATATCATTGAAAACACTACATTATATGGGTTTATAACAATATGTTAAGTAAAACTACTTGTATATATACAATACCGCTACAGTTTACAAGAAACTATGAAAAACGCTTGCAATATACCGTTATATCTCAATAAATAACCTCTTACTCTTCTATTTATTAGCTTAATGTAATGTAAGTAACTTATAGGTGCAAATTATTCTAAAAAAAGGATTGTATACTTCAATTTGTAGGAAAACAGCTATATATCACTGATAACTAGCTAAAATCATTGAAAACACTACATTTTATGCGTTTATAGCAATATAATAAGTAAAACTACTTGTATATTTATACAATAACGCTACAGTATAGAAGAAACTATGAAAAACGCTTGCAATATACCGTTATATCACAATAAATAACCTCTTACTCTTCTATTTAATAGCTTAATGTAATATAAGCTACTTATAGGTGCAAATTATTCTAAAAAGAGGATTTTTTACTTCAATTTGTAGGAAAACAGCTATATATCATCGATAAATAGCTAATATCATTGAAAACACTACATTTTATGGGTTTATAGCAATATAATAAGTAAAACTACTTGTATATATACAATAACGCTAGAGTTTAGAAGAAACTATGAAAAACGCTTGCAATATACCATTATATCACAATAAATATCCTCTTACTCTTCTATTTAATAGCTTAATGTAATGTAAGCTACTTATAGGTGCAAATTATTCTAAAAAGAGGATTTTATACTTCAATGTGTAGGACAACAGTGATATATCACCGATAAGATAGCTAATATCATGAAAACACTTTACATTTATGGGTTTATAGCAATATGTTAAGTAAAACTACTTGTATATATACAATAACGCTACAGTTTACAAGAATTATGAAAAATCGGTTGCAATATACCGTCTATATCATAATAAATAACCTATTACTCTTTCTATTAATAGCTTAATGTAATTGTAAGCTACTTATAGGTGCAATTATTCTCAAAAGGAGGATTGATGCCCAATTTGTAGGAACAGCTATATATCATGATCAAGTAAGCAAAATCATTGAAAACACTACTTTTATGGGTTTATAGCAATAATAAGTAAAAACTTACTGTATATATACAATTAACGTAAGTTTACAAGAAACTATGAAAAACGCTTGCAATATACCGTTATATACAATAAATATCCTCTTACTCGTCTATTTAATAGCTTCATGAATGTAAGCTACTTATAGGTGCAAAATTTAATCTAAAAAAAATTATTTTATACTTCAATTGTAGTAAAAACAGCTATATATCACCGATAGATAAGCTAATATCATTGAACAACACTACCCAAAAATTTTTTTAAATTTTTTTTTTTTTTTTTTTTAAAAAATGGGTTTATGTCAATATGTAAGAAAATAACTACTTGTAATATACAATAAACGCTACAGTTTACCAAGAAGCTTATGAAAAACGCTTGCATATACCGTATATCACAATAAAGAACCTATAATCTTCTATTAATAGCTTAATGTATGTAAGCTAATTATAGGTGCAAATTTTTTTATTTTCTAAAAGAGGATTTTATACTTCAATTGTAGAAAAACAGCTATATATCACCGAGAAAAGCTATTATCATTGAAAACACTACATGTTATGGGTTTATAGCAATATAATAAGTAAAACACTTGATATATACATTAACGCTACAGTTTAGAAGAAACTATGAAAAAAAACTCTTGACAATATACGTTATCATCACAATAAATATCCTCTTACTCTTATTATAATAGTTTAATGTAATTTAAGCTACTATAGGTGCAAATTATTCTAAAAAGATTTTTTATACTTCAATTTGTAGGAAAACAGCTATATATCACCGATTAGGATAGCTTAATATCATTGAAAACACTACGTTTATGGGTTTATAGCAATATGGTAAGTTAAAACTGATGTATATATGCAAATAACGCTACAGTTATAAGAAACTATGAAAACGCTTGCAATATACCGTTTATCACCAATAATACCTCTTACTCTCTATTATTAGCTTTAATGTAATGTAAGTAATTATAAGTCAAATTATTCTAAAAAAAAAGGATTGTATTACTTCAATTTGTAGGAAAACAACTATATATCACAGATAACTAAGCTAAAATCATTGAAAAGAACACATTTTAGAGGGTTATAAAACATTGATCATAAGGGTAAATTCCTATATTAATGATATAACAACTACAATTAAGAAGAAAACTATGAAAAACACGATATAATATTAACAATTGTATCACAATATAGAGTCTCAAACTCTAGTATAAGCTTACAGTAGTTTAAAAAATAGCAATTTCTAACGAAAACCACTATAATTCCACATTTTGAATTTCTCTATCAAAAAAAGAGCTGAATAATGTCAATTTCGACATTTTTAGCCCTTCAAAAAAATACTTAAAACACTGAAAAAAACGTTGTTTCTAAGGATTAAAATTGATACATAATTTTCATGAATGAAAAATACACATTTTAAGCATAATATTGAAAATATAGTTGTGTAAAAGTGCTGAATAAGTCAAATTCGACATTTTTTAGGCTTTCAAAAAATAATTAAAATACTAGGAAAACGTTGTTTTTAAGATTAAAATTGATACAGAATTTCATGAAAATAATATATTTTTAGCTTCATAACATATCAAATATAGTTGTGTAAAGTGCTGCATAAAGTCTAATTTCGTTTTTTAGCCCTTCAAAAAATACATTAAAATATGAAAAAACATTATTTTAAGATAAAAATTGATATCTAAATTTCATGAAAAATAATATTTTTAGCTATTAATTTTTGTAAAATATAGTGCGTAGCAAATATAAAAAGTATTTAGACACAGATATAAAGAAAATATACTTCATTTGTAGAAAAAATTACTTTTCACGATAACTAGCTGAAAATCATTGAGAAACACTACATTTTATGGTTTATAGGCAATATGATAAGTAAAAAATATTGTATATATACAATAAACGCTAAAGTTTACAAGAAACTATGAAAAACGCTTGCAATATACCGTTATATAGGCAATAAATAGCCTCTTAATCTTATATTTATAGCTTAATAATGTAAGCACTTAGAGGTGCAAATTATTCTAAAAAAGAGGATTTTATACTTCAATTGTAGGAAAACAGCTATATATCACTGATAACTAGCTAAAAATCATTGAAAAACACTACATTTTATGGGTTATAGCAAATAATAAGTAAAACTACTGTATATTATACAATAACGCAAGTTTAGAAAGAACTATGAAAAACGCTTGCATTATGCCCACCCCCCCCTATATCACAATAAATAAACCCTTATCTTATATTTATGCTTAATGCAATGTAAGTACTTATAGGTGCAAATTATTCTAAAAAAAAGATTTTATACTTCAATTTGTAGGAAAAACGCTATATCTCACCGATAGATAGCTATATCATGAAAACACTACATTATATGGGTTTATATCAATATGTAAGTAAAACTACTTGTTATATATACAATAACGCTACAGTTTCAAGAAATCTATGAAAAACGCTTGCAATATACCGTTTATATCACAATAAAATAGCCTCTTACTTTCTATTAATAGCTAATGTAAGTAAGCTACTTATAGGTGCATATTATTCTAAAAAGCGATTTTATACTTCAATTTGTAGGAAAAACAGCCATATATCACTGATAACTAGCTAAACTCATTGAAAACATACATTTTATGGGTTATAGCTATATAATAAGTAAAACTACTTGTAATATACAATACGCTACAGTTTACAGAAACTATGAAAAAAAACACTTGCAAATATACCGTTCTAGCACAATAAATAAACCTCATACTCTTTGTTAATGCTTAAGTAATGTAAGTACTTATAGGGCAAATTATTCTAAAAAAGAGGATTTTTACTTCAAATTTGTAGGAAAAACAGTATATATCACCGATAAATAGCTATATATCATGAAAACAATATGGTTTATGGTTTATAGGCAATATGTAAGTAAAACTGCTTGTATATATGCATAACATTTACAGTTATAAGAAACTATGAAAAAACGCTTGCAATAACCGTTATATCACAATAACTTACCCTTCTTACTCTTCTATTTATTAGCTTAAGTAATTAAGCTACTTATAGTCCAAATTATCTAAAAAAGGATTGTATTCTTCAATTTGTAGTGGAAAACAACTATATAATCACCGATAACTAGCTAAAATTCCATTTTTGAAATAACAAATTTGAGGGTATAAAGCATTATCATAAGGTAAATCATTCTATTAATGATAAACACTTACAATACGAAGAAACTATGAAAAACACGTTATAAATAAATGTAATCACAATATAGTCTCAAACTCCTATTATAAGCTTACATTAGATTTAAATAGCAATTTCTAATGAAAACAACTATAATTCCACATTTTGAATCACTATCAAAAAAAGAGCTGAATAATGGTCAATTGTCGACATTTTTTAGCCCTTCAAAAAACAGTAAAAACCATTGAAAAAAACGTTGTTTCTAGATTAAATAGATACTAATTGTCATGAAAAAATACACATTTTAAGCTCATATATGTAAAATAACTAGTGTGTAAAAAGTGCTGAATAATTCAAAATTTCGACATTTTTAGGCTTTCAAAAAACATTAAATACTTTCAAAAACGTTGTTTAAGATTAAAATTGATACATAAAAATTTCATGGAAAAATACATATATTTTAGCTCATAACATATGTAAAATATAGTTGTGTAAAAGTGCTGAATAATGTCTATCGACATTTTTTAGCATTCAAAAATACATTTAAATACTTGAAAAAACATTGTTTTTAAGATTAAAATGATATCTAATTTTCATGAAAAATACATATTTTTAGCTATTAATTTTGTAAAATATAGTGTAGCAAAATATAAAAAGCTAAGTTTAGCTACAGATATAAAGTAAATATACTTCAATTTGTAGAAAATAAACAATCTTCAATGATACCTAGCTAAAATCCATGAAACAAATACATTTTAGGGTTATAGCATTTGATAAGGGTAAAACTACTGTATATATTACAATAACGCTACAGTTTACAGGAAACTATGAAAAACGGCTGGGGTGACGGGGGTGGGGTGATTGCAATTACCGTATTACAAAAATAACCTCTTACTCTTCTATTAATAGCTTAAAGTAATGTAAGCTACTTATAGGTGCCAAATTATCAAAAAAAGGATTTTATACTTCAATTTGTAGGAAAACAGCTATATATCACTGATAATAGCTAAAATCATTGAAAACACACTACATTTTATGGGTTATAGCATATAATAAGTAAAACTACTTGTATAATATACAATAACGCTACAGTTAGAAGAAACCTTGAAAACGCTTGCAATATACCGTTATATCACATTAAAATAATTATCTTAATCTTCTATTTAATAGCTATGTAATGGTAATCAACTATAGGCAAATTATTATAAAAAGAGGATGTTATATCCAATGTAGGAAAACAGCTATATATCACCGATAAATAGCTAATATCATTGAAAACACATACCATGTTTGTGGTTTATAGCAATATAATAAGTAAATTACTTGTATATAGAATATAACGCACATTAGAAGAAAACTATGAAAAACGCTTGCAATATACCGTTATCTCACAATAAGAACCTCTTACTTTCTATTTATTAGCTTAATGTAATGTAAGCACTGATAGGTGTAAATATCTAAAAAAAGGATTGTATACTTCAATTTGTAGCAAACAGCTATATATCACGATAACTAGCTAAAATCATTGAAAAGAACACATTTGAGGGTATAAAGAATTCATAAGTAAATTCCTCTATAATGATATAACACTACAATTAAAAGAACTATGAAAAACGAATATAACAATTGTATCCCCCAATATAGAGTCCAAACTCCTATATAAGCTTACAGTAGTTTAAACATAGCAATTTATAACGAAAACAACTATTAATTACATTTTGAAAATCTCTATCAAAAAAAAGGGCTGAAATATGTCAATTTCGACATTTTTAGCCCTTTAAAAAATAACATTAAAAACACTTGAAAAAACGTTGTAATTAAGAATAAAATGATAAATAACTTACATGAAAAATACATATTTTAGCTCAGAATATTGAAAAATAGTGTGTAAAAGTGCTGAAATATGTCAAATTTCGACATTTTTAGGCTTTCAAAAATACATAAAAACACTTGAAAAAAATTGTTTAAGATTAAAAGTGATACCTAAATTCATGAAAAAATACATATTTTAGCCTCATAACATTGTATAATATAGTATTGTAAAAGTGCTGAATAATGTAAATTCGGACGTTATTTAGATTTCAAAAATACATAATTCTTGAAAAAAACATGTTTAGGATTGAAAGTGATATCTAAATTTCATGAAAAATACATATTTTTAGCTATTAATTTTGTAAAATTTATAGTGTACCAAATATTAAAAACTATTCTACCTAGAGATATAAATAAAATATACTTCAATTTGAGAAAAAAACCAATCTTCACTGAAAACTAGCTAAAATCAATTGAAAACACTACATTGTATGGGTTTATAAGCAATATGATAAGTAAAACTACTTGTATATATACAATACGCTACAGTTTACAAGAAACTATGAAAAACGCTTGCAATATACCGTTATATAACAATAAATAACCTATGCTCTCTATTTATTAGCTTAATGAATGTAAGCTACTTCTAGGGAAAATATTTTAAAAAAAGGAATACTTGTATTTGTAGGAAAACTGCTAATCTCACCGAATACTAGCTAAAATCATTGAACAGAAACACCAATGTGAGTGCTAAAGAATTAATCATAAGGTAAACTTCCTCTATTAATGATATAACCTACAATTAACAAGGAAAACTTCAAAAACGTGTAATATACAATTGTATCACAATATAGAGTCTCAAACACTCCTGTTATAAGTTTCAGTAGTTTAAAATAGCATTTCTACGAAAGCAACTATAATTACCACTTTTTGAATTTCGTATCCTCCCAAAAAGGGCTGAATTAATGTCAATTTTCGTCCTATTTAGCCACTTCAAAAATACATTAAAACACTGAAAAAAACGTGGTTTCTAAAGATTAAAATTGATATCTAAATTCATGAAAAAGACATATTTTTAGCTATAATTTGTAAAATAGAGGTGTAGCAAAATAAAAAGCTATTAGCGGGGGGATACAGATGTAAAGAAATATACTTCAATTTGTAGAAAAAAAATACTTTCACTGATAACTAGCTGAAATCATTGAAAACACTACATTTTATGGGTTTATAAGCAATATGATAAGTAAAACTATTTGTATAATACAATAACGCTAAAGTTTACAAGAAACTATGAAAAACGCTTGCAATATACCGTTATATAGAAATAACATAGCCTCTACTCTTCTATTTAATAGCTTATGTAATGTAAGCACTATAGGTGCAAATTATTCTAAAAGAGGATTTTATACTCATTTGTAGGGAAACACAGCTATAATCACTGATAACTAGCTAAAATCATTGAAAACACTACATTTTAGGGTTTATGCAATATAATAAGTAAAATACGTTATCTTATACAATAACGCTACAGTTAGAAGGAAACTATGAAAAACGCTGCATTATGCCGTTATATCACAATAAATAACCCCTTACTCTTATATTAAAGCTAAGTAATGTAAGCTACTTATAGGTGCAAATTGTATTCTAAAAAGAGGATTATCTTCAATTTGGAGGAAAAAACAGCTATATAATCACCGATAATAGCTAATATCATTGAAAACACTACATTTTATGGGGTTATAGCAATATAATAAGTAAACTACTTGTATATATAAACAATAACGCTACAGTTTAGAAGAAATATGAAAAACCTTGCATATACCGTTATATCACACTAAATATCTCTACCTCTCATTAAAGTTTTTATGTAATGTAAAGCTACTTATAGGTGCACAATTAAATCTAAAAAGATTATTTATACTTCAATATGTAGAAAACTAGCTATATATCCCGATAGATAGCTATATCATGAAAAAACTACCATTATATGGGTTTATATCCAATATGTTAAGTAAAACTACTGGTATTAATTACAATAAAACGCTACAGTTTACAAGAAACTATGAAAAACGCTTTGCAATATTACCGTATATACAATAAAAACCTCTTATCTTCTATTTAATAGCTTAAGAATGTAAGCTACTTATAGGTGCAAATATTCTAAAAAAACAAAAAGGGGGGAAAGGGGGGGGGGTTTATACTTCAATTTGTAGGAAAACAGCCATATATCCCCCCCCCCCCCCACTGATAACGAGCTAAAAAAATCATTGAAAACACTACATTTTAGGGTTTTAGAAATATAATAAGTAAAAACAACTGTATATAACAATAAAGCTACAGTTTACAAGGAAACTATGAAAAAGCTTGCAATTATAACCGTTATTATCACAATAAATAACCTCTTACTCTTTCTATTTAATAGGCTTAATGTAATGTAAGCTACTTATAGGTGCAAATTATCTAAAAAAGAGGATTTTATAGTTCAATTTGTAGGAAAACAGGTATATATCACCGATAAATAGCTAATATCATTGAAAACACTACATTTATGGGTTTATAGCAATATGGTAAGTAAACTGCTTGTATTATACAAAACGCTACAGTTTATAAGGAAACTATGAAAAAGGCTTGCATATACCGTTATATCACAATAATACCTCTTACTCTTCGATTTATTAGCTTAATGTAAGTAAGTACTTATACGTCCAAATTATTCTCAAAAAGGACTGATACTTCAAATTTGTAGGAAAAACAAACTATCTATATCATCCGATCACAGCCTAAAATCATTGAAAAAACAATTTTGAGGGTATAAAGCATATCATAAGGTAAATTCCTTCTATTAATGAAAAACACTACAATTAAAAAAAACTATAAAAACACGTATAAATAAATTGTTACAATTAACCCAAAACCCCCCCCCCTATTTAAGCTTACGTATTTAAAATAGCATTTCTAACGAAAACAACAAAATTTCCCACTTTTTAAAAATCCTATAAAAAAAAGGGGTAAATATGCAATTTTCGACTTTTTTTTACCCTTTAAAATATTTTAAAACACTTAAAAAAACTTTGTTTTAACAATAAAATTGATAAAAAAATTACATAAAAATACTATTTTAAAACTCATATATTTAAAATATGTTTTTAAAAAAGTGCTAAATTAATGTAAAATTTCGACATTTTTTAGGTTTTCAAAAATTAAAACACTTAAAAAAACATTTTTTTAAAAGATTAAATTGATACCAAAATTTCATGAAAAAATACATATTTTTACTCAAAAACTTTGAAAAATATAGTATTGTAAAGTGCTGAAAAAATGTAAAATTTCGACGTTATTTAGCATTTCAAAATACTTAAATTCTTGAAAAAAACTTTTTTTTAGATTGAAATTTAATCTAAATTTATGAAAAATTATTTTACTTTTAAATTTTGAAAAATATAGTTGAAAACAAATAAAAAAAGCTATTTACCTAAGATATATAAAATATACTTCAATTTGTAGAAAAAAACCAATTTTCACGAAAAACTAGCAAAATCATTGAAAACACTACTTTTTATGGGTTTTAGAAATATGATAAGTAAAAACTACTTGTATAATAAATAACGCTACGTTTAAAGAAACTATGAAAAACCCCCTGCAATATACCTTATATCCAATAAATAACCTATTGCTCTTCTTTATTAGCTTAATGTAATGAAAAGCTATTATAGGTGCAAATTTTTTTAAAAAAAAGGATTTCTTGATTTGTAGGAAAACTGTATATATCACCGATACTACTAAAATCTTTGAAAAGAACAAAATTTTGAGGGTATAAAGCATTATCATAAGGAAAACTTCCTTCATTAATGATAAACACTACAATTAACAAAAAAACTATCAAAAAAACGGTAATAAAACAATTGTACACAATAAGAGTCTCAAACTCCTGTATAACCCTACAGTGTTTAAAATAGCTTTTTCAAAAACGAAAGCAATAAAATCCAACTTTTGAATTTCTGTTCAAAAAAAGGGCTAAATAATTCAATTTTTCGCCTTTTTAGCCTTCAAAATACATTAAAACACTTGAAAAAACGTTGTTTCAAAGTTTAAAAATTATACAAAATTTTCATTAAAATACATTTTTAAGCCCCAAAATATTGTAAAAATATATTTGTGAAAAAAGTGCTGCATAATGTCAAAATTTCGACATTTTTTGGGCTTTCAAAAATCTTTAAAAAATATTTGGGAAAAAAACTTTGTTTTTAAGAAAAAATTTGATATCTAAATTTCGAAAAATACATATTTTTAGCATTAATTTTGTAAAAAAAGTTTAGCAAATATAAAAGCTTTTTACTACAGATGTAAAGAAATATACTTAAATTTTTTGAGAAAAAATTTTTTTTCACTGTCCCTAGCTAAAATCTTTGAAAACACTACTTTTAGGTTTTAGAAATATGATGTAAAACTATTTGTATATATACAATAACGCAAAGTTTACAAAAACTATAAAAAACGTTGAAATATACCGTTATATAGCAAAAAATGCCCTTACTCTTCTTTTTATAGTTAATGTATGTAAGCTACTTATAGGTGCAAATTTTTCTAAAAAGAGGTTTTTATCTTAAATTTTGTGGGAAAAACGCTTTATAAATGATAAAGCAAAAATCATTGAAAACAAACTTTATATGGGTTTATAGCAAAAAATAAAAAAAATACTTGTATATATACAAAACGCACATTTTTAGAAGAAACTATGAAAAACGCTGCATTATGCCGTTAATCCAAAATAAATAACCCTCTTACATTCTTTTTAATGGGGTTAATGTAATTAAGCTACTTTATGCAAATTATTCTAAAAGGAGGATTTTAAATTTCAATTTGTAGGAAAACAGCATATATCATTTAACTAGCTAAAACATTGAAAAAACTACTTTTAGGGTTTTTATAGCAATATATAAGTAAAACAATTTGTAATATAAAACGCTACAGTTTACAAAAACATAAAAAACGTTTGAAATATACCGTTTATCACAAAAAATAACCTCTTATTCTTTTTTTAAATAGCTAAGAATGTAAGCATTATAGGTGAAAAATTTTCTAAAAAGGGGTTTTTTAATTCTTTGTGGGAAAAACACCCTATATATCCCCGATAAATAGCTAATACTTTTAAAAACACCATTTTATGGGTTTAAAAAATTGGTAAGTAAAATGTTTGTATATAACAATAACGCTACAGTTTAAAAAATATAAAAGGCTTGCAATATACCTTTATATCACAAAAATCCCTTTACCTTTATTTTTTAGTTTAATGAATGTAACTATTTATACCCAAAATTATTCAAAAAAAAATTTTATCTTCAATTTGTAGGAAAACATATATATCACCGATAATCTAAAATCATTGAAAAACCTTTTTGAGGGTATAAAGCTTATCAAAGGTAAATTTCCTTCTATTAAGTAAAACACTAAAATTTAAGAAGAAACTATGAAAAACACGTATAATATACAATTGTATCACAATATTAGAGTCTCAAACTCCTAGTATAAAGCTTACGTAGATTAAAAAAGCAATTTCTAATGAAACACTTATAATTCCACATTTTGAATTTCTCTACTATCAAAAAAAGGGCTTGATACTGTCAATTTTCGTTACTTTTTTTAGCCCTTTCAAGAAAATACATTAAAACACTTGTAAAAACGTTGTTTTTTCTAAGATTAAAATTGATACATAATTTTCCATGAAAAATAACACATTTTAAGCTCATATATTGTAAAATATAGTTGTGTAAAGTGCTGAATAATGTCAAAATTGTGACATTTTTAGCTTTCAAAAAATACATTTAAAATACTAGGAAAACGTTGTTTTTAAGATTAAATTGATACCTAATTTCATGAAACATATATGATTTTTAGGCTCATAACTATCAAAATATAGTTTGTGTAAAAGTGCGGCATAATGTCTAATTCGATTTTTTTTATGGCCCTTCAAAAATACATTAAAATACTTTGAAAAACATTTATTTTTAAGATAAAATGATATCTAAAATTTCATGAAATATACATATTTTTAGCTTAACATTTAATTTTGTAAATATAGTTGTAGCAAATATAAAAAGCATATTTAGCTAGGTCAATATAAAGAAATAATATACTTCAATTTTTTTGTTTTTGTAGAAAAAAACAACTCTTCATGATAACTAGCATAAAATCATTGAAACACTACATAAGCTGGGTTTATAGCATTATGATAAAGTAAAACACTTGTATAATATACAATAACGCTACAGTTTACAGTAAACTATGAAAAATGCTTGCAATAATACCGTTATAATCACATAATAACCTATAAAACGTCTTTTATTAATAGCTTAAAGTAATGTAAGCTACTTATGTGCAAATTATTCTAAAAAAAAAAAGGAATTTTTTTATACTTCATTTGTAGGAAATAACAGCTATATATCACTGATAACTAGCTAAAATCATTGAACACACTACATTTTTATGGGTTTATAGCAATAAATAAGTAAAAGCTACTTGTATATTACAATAACGCTACAGTTTAGAAGAACTATGAAAAACGCTTGCAATATAGCGTTATATCACATTAAAATAATCTCTTACCTCTTCTATTTAATAGCGTTATGTAATGTATCTACTTAAGGTCAGAATGATTCTAAAAAGAAGATTTTATACTTCATTGTGTAGGAAAACAGCTATATATCACCGATAAATAGCTAATATCAATTGAAAACACTACATTTTATGGGTTTATAGCAATATAATAAGTAAAACTACTTGTATATATACCATAACGTACATTTTAGAAGAAAACTATAACAACCTTGCAATATACCGTTTATATCACATAAGAACCTCTTACTCTTCTATTATTAGCTTATGTATGTAGCTACTTATAGGTGTAAATTAAGTCTAAAAAAAGGATTGTATACTTCAATTTGTAGGAAAACAGCTATGATATCACCGATACTAGCTAAAATCATTGAAAGGAACACATTTTGAGGGTATAAAGCTTATCATAA
>JACEEZ010006538.1:0-2500 GCA_016584305.1 Chionoecetes opilio
CGTCATGACCGAACTTGCTAACTGCATGCCTCCCCCCATCCCGCGGCCCCGCTGCACAAGACTTTCTACTCATTCTCATCCCTATTCGTCCATCTTCCTAATGCAAGAGTTAATCAGTATCGTTATTCTTTCATCCTTTCACTGGTAAACTCTGGAACCCTCTTCCTGTTTCAATTTTTCCACCTTCCTATGACTTAATCTTTTAAAGAGAAGAGTAACAAGACACCTCCCGAACTAAATTGGTCCACCCCCCTTTTTTATGCTCTTACTGTCTTCTGTATAGGGGACTGGCAACTAAGCGGGCTTTGTGTTACCATTGTGTTGGGCTTTTTGATGGGCCCTAGGCCAGTCCTTTGTGATGTAACAAAAAGAAAACAAAGAAATGAAACTCTTGTATACAAAATAGATAAAAAATATATATATATATATATATATATTTTAAATATATATGTATAGACAAATATAAGCGGTAAAGGGGAACACAAGGATATACAAATTAAATTACGTCTGCCAAACATATTTAGGTGAATATTTAAAATACAAAATGGAGATTTAAAAAATTAAAAAAAGTAAAAGTGAAATACAAACGACAAACCAAACAAAAAGAAAATTCGAATTGCCACTAATACCACCTTCGCCATCCTCTTTTTTCAACATCCATATCAGCAAGAAAAAAGAAAAAACAAGATTGATAATGAGGGAAGAAAAAAAAAATGTGTAACGGAAATAGAAATAGTAGAAATATAAATAGAATGCAAATAACGGTGAAGAAAAAAATATGAAAAAGTGTAGAGGAGGAAGAAAAAAAAAAACAATAATGGGAAGAAAAAGGGAAATTCATAATGGCCCATTTCGTAATTTACACGAGGAAGTAGCTGGAGGAGGAGGAGGTGTAGCAGAAAGGAGGTGACTGTATAAAGAGCGGAAACAGACGCGCTGAAGTACGTAGTGATGAAATTAGTTTATGGAGTCGAGTCCAAAGGGGAGACTCAGGTAAAAGACAACGTCAGGACCCCAATTGGGTAGTGGGTGGGTATTGGGGAGGCGGTGGCCGAGGTTTGGGTTTGCGTCTTGGAGTGCTGAACTCAATGTTTCCCCAGTTCGAATCCTGCCGGGGGCAACTCTTTAAAGAGCCTGGTAGGGGAGCAGAAGGTCCCGAGTTCAAGTCTCATCAAGGAACAACTATCAAAGCCATTGTCGAGTGGCCGAAGCAACCCACATGCAGCATATACCTGTCTGCCGATTGCGATTGTGACGGTGGACTCTATGGGCTGCATGCGCCGAAGATCTGAACAACACAGAAAATGGAATCTTCACCTGAGACCACAGGTGTCACTATAAAAATCCAGCCTGCGCCACCATCGGCGAGATCGACCAACATCAAGATTCTCCATATGCCTACAGGCGCTATAGGCTACAGCGTAAAAAAAAAAAAAAAAAAAAAAAATGTGAGGTGCTCGTGAGCCATCAAAACACTTGACAAGCTGATTTTGATTACCGAGTTCTGAGTTTTGAGTTCAGAACTTGACTTGCTGTACACCGTGTCACAACACCACTCGTGACTTGCACCGCTTCACAACACTACCCGTGACTTGCACTCGTCACACCACCACCCATGACTATCACCGTGTCACACTACCACTCATGATTACCACCGTGTCATACCACCACACGTGACTACCACCGTGGCATACCACCTCCCCTGACTACCAGAGCGTCACAACCACCACCCGTGACTACCAGCGCGTCACATCACTACTCGTGACTATGCCATGAGAGGTGAGTCACCACCTGCTTATTGCCCGCCCCCCTGTTATACTGGATACGATCCTAGTAGATTGTGAGCGGTTTGCGGCAAAAAAAAAGCCAACACGGTAGTTATTTCCTGTACAACTGTTGAATGCCCCAGACATCGTCCAAACTAAGCTGTTTCGGCTCAAATACAACTCTCGACTGCGGTGAGGTCAGCGTAAATTTATGGGGATCTCTGCCCCACTGGTCTGTCAGGAAGCCGCTGCAGACCCTCCGCAGGGTGATGCTAACTTCCCTGAATCACCTACTGTAGATGATTTTAATTCTGATTACGCAGATCTGCTCCAATTATGTCTTGGATCTCGTGGAGATCATCCGGCAGCTGAGAGTGGAACTCGCCAGGAAGAAAAACTTTATCATTACTTTGAGACCACCTCTCATACCCTGGCAGAGAAGAGGGACCGTGCTGTTACCGTTCTGGACCTCATTGATAACATATCTCCCACAAGATCAAGCATAGAAGAATTCGACGTAAGGTTCGATCGCTACCACCGCTATAACACACATAATTATAATCGGCGAGGAGTGGAATAAAAAAGTAGCAGCTAATAACGATACAACAACTGATGGACATCTGGCAAGCCTCAACAACTAAAATATATGACACCAAGCCCCTCGACATCCCAGATATTTGCCTTAAAGACAATGTTGCAATTCTGCACGAAAGAAATCCCTTTCCTTTGCCCTA
>JACEEZ010006538.1:7500-15151 GCA_016584305.1 Chionoecetes opilio
AGAAAATAAGGAAACTACAGAGGCCGTGAGACTTACACGTGGTAGTTAAGAAGGTAAATTTCTAGCGTTTGCCCATACTCTCCCCCTTCCCCCAACAGCTTGGGGACCTGTGGGAATGCAGGGTTTTCGGGTGGGGAACAAATATGCGTCGGAAACTTACGGAAAATTTACAAATTTATAATTTACGGAGTTATGTAGGAGAGCCTAAATCCCTAAAGCTAGGGAAATGTACGATATTATTCTACTGTCCAGCCCATACTTCCCCCTCTCCCCCAAAACAAGCTTGGGGACCTGAGCGAAGCGGATATTTGGTTGGGTAACATTTGCGTTCGCACCCACATAGTTTTTTGAGTTAGGGGGGTGTTGAGCAAATAATGCCTGGAAAAAACGTATTTTTGGGGTTATGTTAAAGGGTTAACTAACACTCCCTAGATCTAGGTAATTTCCTTGGATTCTAAGAACCAAATTTAAAACCCAACCTAGCGGGTTGTTGCCCCCCTCGACCCCCCTCGATACTCTAACCTAACTTCCTAACAGGGAGGGGCTCCTCCCCCCTCGACTCCCGGTAAATCTGACAAAATGTTACCTTCCCTCTTAGCAAGGATCGACAACTCCGGTCATCATTCTGTTTGTGAGGATCGTCAGGTTTAACAAAGCCTTCGGACTTCAAATCATATCCATTTTCCTTAGATCTAGGGGAATTCTTAACCAACAACCCCCAACTCAAAAACTATGTGGGTTTCGACGCATATTTTGTACCCAGCTAATATTCCACATTCCCCCAGGTCCCCAAGCTTGTTTTGGGGAAGAGGGGGAGTATGGGCAACACCTAGAATAATACCTTACTTTACACTATGAACCGAAATTCCCTACACAATTGAGAGTCCTAATTTCGGTCCTAGTGTAAACATTTACCGTTACGCGGAGGTGGATTGATACTGCACAGGTATACCGACACAAAAAAAAAAAAAAAAAAAACGTAATTTGTAACGGCGGTAGCGACCGCGCAGTTCTCGTCCATTATAGTCCTCGTCCCCAACCAAATTCACCGCATTTCTCCAGGTCTCCAAGTTTGTTTCGGGCGAGAAGGGGAGTATGGGCAAACACTAAAATAATACCTTCATTTTCCATAAGTAAAACATCGCCAGAAACATACATAGTAATAATACAATACAAGGGCTCACTTAACTTGTGTGGCGGCTGGTGATGTGATGGCCAGATGGTGGTGGTGGACGGCAAAGTTCCGTGTGTGTGGTCATTGTAATTAGATTAGTGGCTGTAGTATTTAAACGTAGTTTATTGGTTAACATAGCAGCTGTGATATGATAAACAATAGCTACTTTACCCCCAAAAGTTTGTCGAGAGAGATGCAAATGGATGCGGGGGTGGTGGGTTTTAAACACAAGTGGGTGGTGGGCGGTGGCCTGTGGGAGGAGCGAGGTGTTTCCAGTATGGATCTTTTTTTCTTTATCCAAGAAATCAACTTCTTTATAGGGATTGATGTAAATCAAATTACTTTTTTTGCTACTTATGCTCTATAAGTACACACGACATTTGCTTATATCTATATGTAAATACAGCGATACGTTTTTTATAAGACCTAACTCGCTAATTTAAAGAGTTAAGAGCTTACTCCGGAAGTTATTATCTATGACGTACCATTTATTATAATTCATGGACAGATAGGCAGAAATAACAGATATAATATATGAAACAAACGTAAAGTCATGTAAGTACTTACCAGGCAGGTTGAACCTCAAGTTCAGAAATCTTTGGTGAGGAGTGTCGACGCTGGTGGTGGTGTTGCCAGCCGGGTCAAGTTTATCCTTTCATAGTTTGTGACCAACACACATTTCTTTTTCTTGAATGGGTAGATGAGCATTCTTTTGATTTAGAATAAATCTTGATAAAAACGCTATCAATTATACGTAACTGAGATCTATTTATCATTGTCATGCAGTGATTTGAAATCAGCCCATCATTAATTATTGCTACATATCACTTGGAATAGTAACACTTGGTTTTCAATTAATTTTACACAAATACCAGCATATTAGAGTCATATTTATAGTAAGTTTGTAATCAGAAAAACAGACTCAACATTTAACAAAGAAACAATTCTATTTACATGTACTTATAGTTTTAACCCGTTGGCTGCGGCATGCCTTCCGGAAGGCTCTGCTGAGCGAATGCGGCATGCCTTCCGGAAGCGCAATTTTAAAACGCATACAAAAACCGCGCCAACATTCGTAGAAGTCTACAAACTGTGTCACATATACGCCTTGATGTCAGCCCTCGATACCACACACCATCATCTCTCTAACTACGCTCTATACGCTGGGAAAACCACTCCTTGGGATTTTTTCCCAAGATCTTGGGATTTAAGGTCCTGGCGTTGGATATTTTTTGTTTTATCTTGGGGTTTTTGGAGGATTATTCAAGTATTTCTCCAGCAGTTTATCTCAAAGTACGGTACAACGTACCTATGCTTACCTTGAGATAAACTCTGGAGAATTACTTGAATAGTTCCCTCAAAATCTTGGGAAAAATCCCAAGGAAAATTTGGGAACCCTCACCCCACTCCAATAGGGCCTCTCGCTAGCGGTTTGGTGCCATTACGCGCCCGATATTTCAACTCCCGACCACAACCACAACACAACCCCATACGTTTGGGTTAAACTAGATATATTGCAGTATCCGTTGATGTTGATGTGATTTTTTAAACATATTCTGTAATAGTCACTGCTTCACTCACATTCCCGCACTGGCGGCACTAACAATGTTTTTGCTCCCACCGTCCCAGGGTTAATGGATTTAGCTAGTGTTGACAAATATACCCTTTTACAACCCTTCTGTTGACAATTAAAACCCTTTTTCAAACCCTCTCGTCTAAAAGGTAGATAAAGGGTAAATGCAGGGTATAATCTGAAGCATCTACCCTTCCAGCCTCGCCATAGGGTTTAAAAGGGTAGTGATGATGCGATGTAAAAATTTTCTACCCTTAATATACCGGTCATTTCTGAGAGTGTAGGATTATACGTAGATGAATTTTAAACTTGATAATCCATAAAAAATTACATTTCTAGTAAGTTGTCTTAGATGTGGTTTTATATATAAAATCAGAACATTAGTTACAGAAAAATCCTTTGTTAGTATATATCTAGCTTGTGTAAACCCTTATTTAATGTACTGTGTATCTGTGTGGGGTTCTACCTCGCTGACGTGTTTAGTAATGTTTTTTGGGCACAGAAAAATATCATCAAAATAGTTTCCTTTAAGGGAAAGTATGACTCAAAGAAAACCTCTTTCCAGACTTAAAATTGTTAAATTTGAAACTCACTTCGCAAGTAGTGAAGGACAAAGGTGGCTTCCTCATACGTGACATTAAGCTCGGATTCATTCACTTATGAGGAAGCCACCAACGGACGCTCCCTTTCCTGGATGTACTCTTTTAGTGCAGACTGTTAGTGCAAACAGTTAGTACCAACACACCTGTGACAGCGAGGAATGTGGACCTCACCTATGAGGAATGTGGACCCATTGGCTCATAAGCGAAATTGAATTTCCACACGATTTGCCAATAAGGAACCGATTGGGCCTGAGGAACTTCCTGGCCCTGTCGTGTACCATCCAGGTGTGGAACAAAGGACGTGGAGGAAGTTAATTTGCATGGAGAATTTAAAACAAACCACTGCAGAGGACGTTTGACATGTTCTTCAAGGAGTCTTATAGCACCGCCCTTCTTCCCCCGTGTTCACTACAGTGCCATCACACCCAATTGGCCCAAAAAACCCCAGCTTCTGAAAATCTATGCTATTTTCACCAAGATAATGGAAAATGGAGAGCTTTCACTTTTGATGTGACCGGGGGATAGTGGAGCCAGGCTCCTGTACCAGTGATATATGTTCCTCTACCCGGGCACTCTCCGGTGAGCTGTGCCCTGTACTGTTTCGAGAGTCAGTGTCTTATCCTTTCTGCATCTAAATATAGGCCCCTGTATTTGAGCAGTAAGACTTGCTGTTTTTTTCGATACTTCTGCAGTTCTCTTCTAAATTTCCTTTCTGTCGATGACATCACTGCAGTCCTCCCGATGTTACTATGCCATAGTCTTTCAGACTGCAGATGCAATCTCTGCCACTGCTTTTATCTGAAACCCGCATGTCGCTCCGAAGCCCTCGTAGTATTATCTAGCGACGTCCCCTGCTGTGATGCTGCTTGAGAAGTGCATGCAGGAGTAGAAGGGTGTAATGCTTGCGAAGGACATTTTAGCACTAGCAGATAATATTTCAGTGTCACTATATGTGATTTGGCCAGGTTCATCTTCTGCATAACTGCTAAAACTGCTTTCGTTCTTTGTTGTCAATGAACTGGCACTAGCTTCAAGGTGATACTGATCTAGCCTGTCATGCTCCTTATGACTTTTTTTTCAGACGCTCCTGTAACCTCTTTTTACCTATGCTGTCAAGTGCCCTTATCATCATATTTGCGTGTGGTTCGTTGATCTTGAAAGAAAAAACAGTTCAGAAATTGGAACTTTGCAAGACTTTGCACCGAAAATGATGAATTACTTGAATGAATAATTATTGTAGAGTCAACTCACTCACCCCTCTTTCCCCAGGCTTATCGCCTACTGATTCGTAGCCTAGACCAAGGAAGAGAGAGATGAGGAAGCCCGGTGGTTGAGAGCGGCCAGGGAGACTTGCCAAATGTGTGTTGTCACCAAATGTTTAAAAAAAAAAAAAAAAAAAAAAAAAAAATATAAAATATTTTGTAAAAAAATGTGAAAAAGTAAGATAAAAAGTGGTAGTAGTAGAAAATCGGGTATAGCAATTTGCAATTCGGTAGAGGGCAGAAAAAAGTTGGTTTTTATAATGCCAAATTTTCATGCGGATTGTGGGAAAAATGTAATTTTTGGGGGGGTTTTTATTGCATAATTAAATATTTCCTTTTTAAACTCCCCCCTGCTGTCCTTACATTTTTTATGGATGGAAGGGTTAAATCATCAACTAATATAACTTTGTTTTGCTGCCTCAGGCAGTACACTCACGCACACCACCACATCCTGTTTTTGGGAGAATACAAAAATTATGCCTGATTTATATGTACATAAATTTTCTACCTTTCAGGACCCCTAATAAGCCCCTGCGTTTTTAAAATACGAATTTGACGTTGTAAAACTTGGGACTTTAACAAACATATTTTAATTTTCTTGACATTGCTATTAACTACCCATCTCACACACCAACACCACCCCACACACACAAAACCCACACACACAACCACACCACACACACACACCACAACCACACCAACACACACACACACCAACACACACACACAGCACACAAAACACAGACACACACACACAAAACACACACACACACCCCACACACACACACAACACAAAAAAAAAAAGTTTATATGGGAGGAATAGTATTTTCCCTGTGGAGTGATTGTCGACTAGGATATCAGGAAAACCCTCACGGCGGGTCTTGTAATGGCGGGTGATGTCTCCAAAAAGGGTAAAAGCCACTGAAATCCAGACACGGGGCCGAGGCAGCCGGGGAGGGGGAGGAGGCCAGGTTTGAGTGTGAGGGAGGGGGAAAGGGGGAGGAGGAAAAGAGGGGAGTGGGCGGGCTTGGGGGGGCGGAAGGACCGCAATTATAGTACCCTTTTTCCCCTACAAAACCTGGTTAAAAATATTGAAAATTAATAAGCCATGGATAAAAACGTTATTTATTTTTTCGTGGATTCTTTGTACCCCCTTGTAAAAGCGAATAATCCGAAAATGGTAGAAACTTTACTCCTCTCTCCTCTCTCCTCTCTTCTCTCTCTCTTCTCCTCTCTCTCTCTCTTCTCTCTCTCTCTCTCTCTCTCTCCCCTCTCTCCTCTCCCTCTCCTTTCTCTCTTCTCCCCCTCTTCTTTTTCTCTCCTCTCTCCCTCTCTCTCTCTCCTTTTCTCCTCTCTATCCCCTTTTCCCTCCTCTCTTCTCCTTCTCTTCTCTCTCCTCTCTCTCCTCCTCCTCTCTCTCTCTCCTCCCCCCTTCCCCTTGTTAAATTTAATTTAAAAAGTGTTTACGTGTTTTTTGTTTTTTAAAAAACGTTAGGGGACCCAACATCGTATTTTCCGAGATTTTAAATTTTTAAAGCTTTCCAGATATCATACTCCTTAAAACCCAAAATTTTTTTGTACAAAAATCCATACACTTTTTTCCCTTTTAGACCTTGGCTTTAGGCAATACCCTACAAGTAACCCGAAGACCACTATTTGGTTACCATTTTGCAGGACCCTCACTGCACAACAGAGTATCTTTTCAAGAGGAAAATAAAAGCTGGAACAACTTACCAGAACATTTTTTTAATGATGAAAACTTAAAATCTTTAAAACGTAACTTGATAAAAGCATGCTTGACAAATACAATGAAAGTTTATAAACTCTTTACAACCATTAATGTCATTTTGTATTTTTTTTTTTTATGGTTATGAAGATTTTTTTTTTTTTAATGCATTTAAATGATTGATTTACTATTGTTAACTCCCTATCATCCATAAAATGTTATATTTTCAAATGGCCTGAACCAAGTCCCTTGCTATGTTATTATGTATTATAGCTTTTTAGGTTCTATAAAGCTTCGGCTTATTGGACCTGGCTTTATCACTATATGTAATATGTTCATATGTACAAACTACATGGCCAAATAAATATATCAATATCAATATCTCTCTCTCTTCTCTCTCCTCTCTCTCTTCTCCTCTCTCTTTTCTCCTCTCTCTCTCTCTCTCTCCTCCTCTCTCCTCTCTCTTCTCTCTCCCCTCTCCTCTCTTCCTCCTCTCTCTCCTCTCTCTCTCCTCTCTCTCTCTCTCCTCTCTCTCTCCTCTCTCTTTCAGCGGGGTAGATCTGTGTTACTTAGAACCCTTAACTCCCCCAGTCATTCCTTGACCCTCTCTCTACTCCTTAAGCAGGCAATCCTTCATTCAATATCTCATCTTCCTTCACCTCTGCCCCTCTCCTTCACCATGACACAACACTCCTTCACATCAACCCTACTCCCTCACCCCTTGCTACTTTATTTACCCCTCCTCCCACCTTTCTTTCTTCAACTCTTCTCTTCTCTCATATTCTCTACTGAAAACAATATGAATGGACACAAAAAAGGACAAAACGATGCCTGATATTCCTCCTGTGATGCGCTATCATGTGTCTAGATTTTTCCCTCCTTTTTTTTAATATTGCTTTACTGGTATATTTCATTACTTTCTTACGCCGACGGTGTGATAAAACTTTTCTGTCCTCGGCAACGCCTATGCTTCCTAGCTTAACGGCTTAACGGCTTATTTTTTTATAGTTCAGGAAAAATGGAGAAGTACAATTGATGAGTAAAACTATGAGAACTAGATAACTAACTCAAAGAATGGACACACAAGTATTATTTTTATAATTTTTATTATCAAAAACAACCTCCCTTCTATTATACATTGTGCTTTTGACTCTATATTATATTAAGGCAAGCAGTACTCGTTGAAATTCCATACTACCACTACTAAGTCTACTACAATTACATACACCAATATGTACTACCTACTTTTGAAGCAAGTTCAAATATTATTGATTCCACAAAAAAAAAAAAAAAATTATTTTTTAAATCAGACAA
>JACEEZ010006539.1:0-25059 GCA_016584305.1 Chionoecetes opilio
TTCTCCTACACACTACCACTCTCACCTCCAGCACCAACACACAACACCACTTCACTCTCCGCCTCCACAACACTCCCCATCACAGACGTAGCCATTCTAATCCTGAGAGCTAAACCGAAGCACAACCTCACTTCACGGAGACGACAGGTCGACATACCTCTCCTTGTCTCTCCCCAGGAGGGTTCTAGTAGTCCGGCGTGACAGAGCCCTGTTCTGGTCCTGGTTCCCAGCCAGGACCTGGTTGAAGAGCTCAAATATTTGGTTTGAAACATCTTTATGTTAAACTGGAACACGTCACTAATGGCCTGATACCATATTTTCCCCTGTATTGTAGCCGGCAGTTTGGTATTGGATATCATCTGTGATGGCCGAGCGCTCTCCATTTGGACTGTAAATGTTTTAACCCTCTCACGCACGAAAAGTTTAATAAGTTTCTCCGTCCACTGCGACATCCGTCTTATGCTCCCTAAGGGGCCCCGCGAAATGGCCTGACTGTGCGACGAAATTTTTGTTTATGTTATCAATTTCACCAACGTGTATTCTTTTTTCCTGGCATTATTATATATCATTGGTTTTGCAAGAGATTATTCTGCCTTATGAAAGAAGAAAATAACAAGAAATGAAAACAAATAGCGGAATTTACCGACTCCGAAAAAAAATATTGAGTAAAGAGAAATAAAAAATACTTACGTTCACCACTTTGTAGCTCGAAACTTCCAGTCAACTTTTTATGGTTTATATGCCAATAAAAGCGGATTTTTATGAGGATTCCAACGCTACCATTACAATTTTCATATGGCCAGTATGGCCAGCTCAGGACATGTTTTAAAGGGACGACAATCTGCGCTCACAGGCTGCCTGCTGAGTGGAAACTGAGACACAAGCCCTTATCATTTCAAATCCACTCTCACGAGAGTTGACAATTAGTTTATTTTATAGGTCTAGCTTGGATCTTGGACACAGAAAATTTTGAAGCGATTCTGATAAAAACTTTATTTTGGGCGAATTTTTACAAGTTTTTTGACGCGAATTGCGTCAAAAGCTCAGATGTAGACGGGCCCGTTTTGACGCGTATCGCGTCACGTGCGTGAGAGGGTTAACTTACCTATCATTTTGCCTCATAAAATTGCTGGGTGACATCTGTAACAGCGCCTCCTATTAAAACATCGAGCGTGTGATGTGCGCAGGGACACTCCACGTTTATACGGTGCAAGAAGCATTTTGTGGGGTATCCCTCCACATCAATGTTTGAAAATTGTTCCAAGCACCTCAGCAGCAGTTTCATCGATTCCTTGTAGGTGCTGCGGACCTGTATCTACCTCCCTACGTCCTTAATAAGGTAAATAATGCTATATTATAGTGTATACACAAACTTGGTGAGGTTAGGTTAAGTAATATTTTGGGGGGATCTCGCTAGGAGGTTATGGGTGAGGTTAGATTTAGTAATAATTTTGGAGGGTCGTTTACAGTATGTTTAGATATATTAGACGCAATAATCTGTGAATTTCGTCTCCCCCATCCAAAAAAAAAACGGACTCCCGCAAGTGTTGGGGTAGAGGGTAGGGGGCATTTTTCCCTTATTTTATAATACCCCCAAATGTCTCACATGTTTGGGGGGCATCCACTCATACAGCTTACCTAAACAGGGTAGAATTAACAGCTTTTCGTCTCATCAACTCCCCTCCTCTGACTGACTGTCTTCAATCTCTAAATCACCGCCACAATGTTGCTTCTCTTGCTATCTTCTACCGTTATTTTCATGCTCACTGCTCTTTTGAATTTGCTAACTGCATGCCTCCCCCCCTCCCGTGGCCTCACTGCACAAGACTTTCTAATCACTCATCCCAATTCTGTCCATCTCCCTAATGCAAAAGTTAACTAGTATCTTCACTTTTTCATCCCCTTCACTGGTAAACTCTGGAACTCTTCCTCTTTCTATTTTTCCACCTTCCTACGACTTCATTTTATCATGAGAGGAGTGACAAAACACCTGAACTAAATTTCCCCCTCCCCTTTTTAATTATTATTACCCCTATAGTCTTACTGTCTTCTTTATAGGGACTGGCAACTAAGGAGGCTTTTTGGTGCTTTTTCTGTGAGTGCCTTTGGCCAGTCCTTTGTGATGTAGTAAAAAAAAAAAAAAATATATATTATATATATATATATATATATATAGGTATATATAATATAATATATATATTATATATATATATATATATATATATATATATATATAATATATATATATCGTTAAAAGTGATAGCTAGTTCAGCGTTTATTATCTTTTTACAGATATTTTCTCTTTGTCTTAAGTGTCTTATTCTCTTTTGTAATCACTTGTATGACTTCGCCGTAGCTTGTCATGTTTGCTGCATCGCGATTTCGGGTCTAAGAACCCTTCTTCAGCAGCATGTGGAAGATGTTATCTCCTCAGGTGTTGAGGTGAGCATGATTTAGATGCGAGGTGAAGCGCTATTTATAGCCGAAGTCTGCCTGCCACGCAGCCTATTAGCGCCGTTGATTGGTAGATAGCTTTTGCTTCTCGTATTCGTGAGTGGGAGACGCTTATTGGTTGTTTGGTCCTCGCTTGGCTTTTCTGTGAGTAGGCTGTTATTTGCTTTTCTGTCTTCTTTCTTCTTCTCCACCGCTCACCAGGAAGAAGAAAGAATAATATCACAAATCGTCCACCGTAATGTGAAACCTGCAGACCAAGAGAGGAGAATAAAACTACAAATTTATTACAAAAACAAGAACACCAGCAACCTCCTTCTCCGTAACAGCCCAAGCCAGACGAAGGAGACAAAACAAAAGTCCCATGTCGTATATAGGATCACATGCAAAAGAGGAAACTAAGAAGTCCTCCCCTCATCCTACATCGGCATGACGACAACGAAGCTGTCCAGACGTCTTACTTGCCACCTAACTTCCGGAGCCCCAAAAAGTCACCTATTAGAAAAACATGGCATCATCATCACAAGAACATTTCTAGAAGAAAATACAGAACTGGTTGACATGTGTGCAGATGTGTGGCGACTTCCCATCCTAGAAGCATTGTACATAAGAGATCAATCCCAAGCTTAACGTACAGGCAAGCGACCTACAAGCTCTACCCAGCATGAAAAGAACAAAAGCAAATAACAGCCTACTCACAGAAAAGCCAAGCGAAGACCAAACAACCAATAAGCGTCTCCCACTCACGAAAGACGAGAAGAAAAAGCTATCTACCAATCAACGGCGCTAATAGGCTGCGTGGCAGGCAGACTTCGGCTATAAATAGCGCTTCACCTCGCATCTAAATCATGCTCACCTCAACACCTGAGGAGATAACATCTTCCACATGCTGCTGAAGAAGGGTCCCGAATTCGCGATACAGCAAACATGACAAGCTACGGCAAGTTCATACAAGTGATTACAAAAGAGGATAAGACACTCTTGAGACAAAGAGAAAATATCTGTAAAAAGATAATAAATGCTGAACTAGCTATCACTTTTAACGAGATCTGTCTCAGATAAAATCTCCTGCCCGTATATACTATATATATTAGGGTGTCCCAAAATACAAAAGTTTTGAAATGTTGCACGCTCGTGTGTTATTCCGGTTCTCTCATAGTAAAACAGTATTGTGTTGAAATTTTGGGCGAATTGAGTAATATTTAGGGGTCCCGACAAAGTGAACATTTAGGTAAACGTGACTCGAATTTCAGGATTTTTCTAAATTTCCATTTTTTTCTCCCTCAGGTTTCACATGGCAACAAGAGCCGCTAGTAATCTTTGGCTGATCGCAGGTTCCAATCGATGAAATCCCCGGGAGCCCGGCTACCATCGAAGGAGAGGTCCTCCTCCGCTACTACCACCCCCACCGGGAGATGGGAAGACGGCGAGCGGGACCCAGGAAGGCGGTGGTGGGGGGAGTTCTCCCCTTCTGGTCGCACACCGGGATTCCGACAACTACAGTATACACGCCGGCACGAAGCTGTCAAAGCTGCTAAAAGGCTACAATGACCTCAAGAAGAACAAGAACAAAGACAGGCCGAAACATCGATGGATGAGGAATTTTCAAAGGAGACCTCCAAGAAATCTTCGACCTCGCACACTCCTCCTCTCTCCAATGGGCAACGTGAAGGACGAGGACAAGGAGTTCCTACGGAGTCAGAGAGAAGACAAGGGGAATCATCCATGGCTGGAATTGACCTCGTAAACAGCGAAGAAGGTGGAGAAGCAGGTCGGCGCGGAACTCGACTCAAGCGGCTCCGGGAACGTAAAGACAGCAACATTGACTAAAAGGACGGAATCCCAAGCCAAAGCATTAGCAGCAGCAGCAGTCCTGTGTCGACGACGTCATCACCGGCTCGTGGATCCCGAAGCCAGGGGAAAAAACTCAAACAGTCACCATCGATCTCCGTGAAGGATCTTAACCTTTCATTTCAACTTGGGACCCGGAGAAGTTGTCGGTGGGGCAAGCAACGTCAACGTTCGCAGCTACCGCTCAAGTTCTTTGGAATGGACTTTGGGGAGTATGGGGGTCTTCGAAGAGCACAGTCCATCGAGCACGAATTGCGGGGAGAGAGCAAGCCCGCCGAGAAGATCGTGGAGCTGGGGAAACCAGGAGATACCTGAGAGGTTGGTCCTGCATTGGGACGGAAAACTCCTCCCGTCCCTCTCGGGCGATACGGAGGACCGCATCGCCGTCCTCCTCACAGGGGAAGATGACGCAGAGTTTCCTTCTTGGGGTCCCGGCAAGCTCGGTTCGACTGGCAGAAACGTGGCTGCAGTGGTCTTGAAGGAGGTGGACGAAGCAGGCGTCAGGGCCCAAGATCATCGCCTTCTGTTTCGACACCACGGCTTCGAACACTGGCAATGGTGCAAGGTGCTTGCTTTCCCGATTGAGAAAGAACTCGGACGAAGCTTGCTTTGGTTGGCCTGCCGCCATCATGTCCACGAGGTGATTCTCAAGGATGTCTTCGAAGCCACCTCGGCTCTTCCTCTGGTCCTGACATTGGAATCTTCAACGACTCCGTGATCGATGGTCCTTCATAGATTCCTCCAGAGAGAGACGGTGGAAACATCGGAGGACCTCGTGAGTTTTTTTCGCCACCAATGACACTGCCAGCAAGCTAAAGGACGACGCATTGGCCTTCCTGAAGGAGGCTCTGATGTCGAAGAACCATCCCAGGGAGGACTATGAAGAACTTCTCCGTCTCTCCCTACCTGTTCCTCGGTGGTGAAGGTCCAGCCAACCATTCCGCCGTCCCTGGGGCTCTCCATCAAGCCCGGTGGATGGCCAAGGCCTCTACTGCCTCAAGCTTCAGATGCTGAAATCCCAGCTGTCGCTGACTGGTCGAGAGAAGGCCGGAGTGGAACGAGTGGCCCTCTTCGTTGCTCTGGTGTACTGCAAACAATGGCATGAGGCACTGATCTCTGTGAAAGCTCCGTTAACGACGTGCTCTTCCTCGAGATCCTCAAGACATACCCTGACCAAAACCGTTGCCAAGGCAGCAGAACAAACCCTGCGACGCCACCTGTTTGGGACGTTTTTCCGAGGGAAAAAGCGGGACTGGCCTTCTTCGCTCAAGGATTGATGTGGAGGGGAAGAAGCAGATGGGCAAGGCATTGGACAAGCCCGGGGCCTCGAAGAAGGAACTCAAGCGATTGGAGGGAAAAAAGATGACGATGTCTTCCTCCCTCTCGTCCTTCGTCACTTTCGAAACACGTCCTTCTTTTTGAAACTCGACCGGACGAGAGCTTCCTGGCAAAGGACCCGGCATTGTGGGAGGAGGACGACCGATTCAAGGACACTCGGAAATGGCACTTGGCCTCTGAGTGGTCAACGATGCCGCGGAGCGGGCATCGCCCTAATCCACGCTACCTGGGTCCACGAATCGGCCGCACAGGAGAAGTATCTCCTCCAGTTAGGGCCACCACCATCGAAACTTGTGGGGCGGAAAAGAAAGGGGGACTTTCAAAAGAAGGGTTTCTGAATGGAAAAAATGAAACTGTCTGTTTGGGTTTTTCCCTTAAAAGTTTTTTTTCTAAAAAAGTGGGATGTTTTGAGTTTTTTCTTTGTTTTTTGAAGGTTATTAGAAAATTGTTCAGTTTTTTTCGCAACCCCCAAATATTCTCCGAATTTCATCTAATTTCACGGAACCTTCTTATGCCTGTGTGAACAGAAGTAAAACACGAGCAAGTGAAAAAAACATGTTTCATTTTTTCCCTCTATGATCTTGGACACCCTAAATATATATATATATATATATATATATTTTATATATATATTATATAATATATATATAATATATTATATATTAAAATATATATTAAAATATAATAAAATTACGTTTTTTAGAGTTACCTGAAGGGATCTGTGAAAATATTGGAGGAAAAAAACTAATAACAGGGAAAAGACTAGAATTTTTTCCCAAATTGAACCCCTTTTTTCAACTTTCATTTGCCTTATTCTTATCTTTACGTGCACTGCATTCCTTCCTCTTACGTACCTGTGTGCTATTTTCAGTGAATTTGTCCTCGACATCAGCCGGTAACTTGTTGTTGAGGGGGTTGGTAAAGACTCTTATTACGAACGCAGCCATATCTCTTTTCCTGCCTTATGCAGTATTTTTTCTTGGTCATATAGGGCTTCCAATACCCTTCAACCCTCTTGGAAAACAGTTACTTTTTTGTCCTGAAAACCAAAATTTAACTTATTTTCACATAATAACGTCTAGGTTAGGTTAGGTTTAATTAGCGAGAAATCATGCATGGTGTCGCCCAGTCCCCCTCTCCCCAAGCGGTTAAGGCAGGGACGGAGGTAGGGGGGAGGCGGTAGCGGAGTGGTTAGCGTATCCGACTGCCGTTCTTGGTGACCCGAGTTCGATCCCCGAAGAAAAGCAAAACCTTTCTGCTCCATCAAGTGGCCTAAGAACACCCACATGCCCTGCCCATCAACTCTACCTTCGATTGCGAATGCCCTCGGAGGACCAGGGGGCGGCATGAGCCTCTAATCACAGGCGTCACTATAAGAATCCTGCCTGCGCCACCATGGGCGAGGGCCCAAAAAATCACAGCCCTCATGTGTTTTCCCCCAGAGCCTACCATCCGAATTGGGTCACCACTGCCTACAGGTGCTATAGGCACAAATGTATAATAAAAAAAATAAAAAAATAAAATTAAAAAACCATAGCAGAGCGTCTTTCCACTGCTTCACCTCAATGTAAATAAGCACATTTTTGCTGGTTTCCAGTGCAGTAAGCATTATATTATTTGTTTTCGAAGTAAGTAATATATCCAATACATGCTTTAGCTGAAATTATTGTCCTCCATAAAGTCGTAAACAGGTTTATGGGACTCATGTCTACCGAATTTCTCGTCTCCGTTGACAAAAGTTTCAACTTTTCACGTCGTTGAGTGTTCTATTTTCTACTACAGCTCCAGTTTTTTATCTTGATAATTACAGTACCCAAAACATAAATCTAATCGATTAGCTTTTTTAAATGTTTATCTGCATAACCTAAGCTACCTGCTGTAACCTAACCTAACCTAACCGTTTTCTGGCAGAAAATACTTTTTCTATAAGCTAGGGGGAGGATGGGGCGGTACAAAAACTTCATATCTGCCAAAATTAAGAGCTAAAATAATTCTAAACACATCAAAACTAAATAGAATAGAATAAAGTATCCAAAATATGTGGTGCCCAATAATAAATAACCTTTGAACTTCCTTTTCATCTATACAAGTGCACTGTTGGCGAAAAATGTCCACTTTTGGGGAGTGTTCCATCACTGGCGAGAGTTCTTTGGTTGGTGACGGGACGAGTATTTCAGTAGACAGGCATCAGGCCCGTAAACCATGGTAAACGGATATGACTCCATTGTTAATATGATCTTTACCTTTTCCAGGAGTATGATGTTGGAATGGAGGACTCCTGTGGTACACCTGTGAATTTATCAGTCGCGAGAGTTGATTGATTCTCAGCCTGTACGGTATTCCGTAAGGTCCAATGAAAAGTGAAATAATAGATTATTTCGAATTTTGGCAGGGTGTTTTTCTTATGTAAATTTAATTTTAAGGGGGGTTTGCCCTCTTCAACTTTTTTTGGTTTGAGCACTTCTTGCTATGGGAAAAATGGACTTTTATATTTATATGCAAAACATAGCTTAAAGTGCGATTTTGCACAGTAAGAATTGCTCAAATGCAAAAATGGAAACAGATAAAATCGTCTTAGAATTCCCATTTACCATGAGAAATTTTGCATAAAAAAGTTGAGCCAAAAANACAAGATCATCGCCTTCTGTTTCGACACCACGGCTTCGAACACTGGCATGGTGCAAGTGCTTGCATTCAATTGAGCAGAACTCGGACGAAGCTTGCTTGGTTGGCCTGCCCCCAAATCATGTCCACGAGGTGATTCTCAAGGATGTCTTCGAAGCCAGCCTCGGCTCTTCCTCTGGTCCTGACATTGGAATCTTCAAAACGACTCCGTGACGATGGTCCTTCATAGATTCCTCGCAGAGAGAGACGGTGGAACATCGGAGGACCTCGTAGAGTTCTTCGCCACCAATGACACTGCCAGCAAGCTGAAGGACGACGCATTGGCTTCCTGAAGGAGGCTCTGATGTCAAAGGGAAACCATCCCAGGGAGGCTATGAAAAACTTCCCCCGGGTCTCTCCTACCTGTTCCTCGGGGGTTTGAAGGTCCACCCAAACCATTCCGCCGTCCTGGGACTCTCCATCAAGCCCGGTGGATGGCCAAGGCCATCTACTGCCTCAAGCTTCAGATGCTGAAATCCCAGCTGTCGCTGACTGGTCGAGAGAAGGCCGGAGTGGAACGAGTGGCCCTCTTCGTTGCTCTGGTGTACTGCAAGCAATGGCATGAGGCACTGATCTCTGTGAAAGCTCCGTTGAACGACGTGCTCTTCCTCAGATCCTCAAGACATACCCTGACCAAACCGTTGCCAAGCAGCGAAAAAAGCCCTGCGACGCCACCTGTGGTACGTTTCCGGGGAAAAACGCGGGACTGGCCTTCTTCACTCAAGGATTGATGTGGAGGAGAAGAAGCAGATGGGCAAGGCATTGGAAAAGCCCGCCTCGAAGAAGGAACTCAAGCGATTGGAGGGAAAAAAGATGGACATGTCTTCCTCCCTCTCGTCCTTCGTCACTTGGGAAGACACGGTCCTTCTTTCGAAACTCGACCGGACGAGAGCTTCCTGGAAAAGGACCCGGCATTGTGGGAGGAGGACACCGATTCAAGGACACTGGGAAATGGGCACTTGGCCTCTGAGTGGTCAACGATGCCGCGGAGCGGGGCATCGCCCTAGTCCAGCGCTACCTGGGGTCCACGAAGTCGGCCGCACAGGAGAAGTATCTCCTCCAGTTAGTCCACCACCATCGGAAACTTGTGGGGCGGGAAAAGAAGGAGGAACTTTAAAAAGAAGGCTTTCTGAATGGAAACAATGAAAACTGTCTGTTTGGGTTTCCTTAAAAGTTTCTTTCTAAAATGTGGGATGTTTTGAGTTTTTTCTTTGTTTTTAAAGGGTTATTAAAAAATTGTTCATTTTGGGTTCGCAACCCCTAAATATTCTCCGAATTTCATTAATTTCACAGGAACTCTTCTTAGCATGTGTGAACAGAAGTAAAACACGAGAAAGTGAAAAAAACATGTTTCATTTTTTCCTCTATGATTTTGGGGACACCCCTAATATAAAATATATATAATATATATATATATATATTATATATATTTATATATATATATATATATATATATATATATATATATATATAATTACGTTTTAGAGTTACCTGAAGGGATCTGTGAAAATATTGGAGGGAAAAAAACTAATAAGCAGGGAAAAGACTAGAATTTTACCAAATTGACCCTTATTTCAACTTTCATTTGCCTTATTCTTATCTTTACGTGCACTGCATTCCTTCCTCTTACGTACCTGTGTGCTATTTTCAGTGAATTTGTCCTCGACATCAGCCGGTAACTTGTTGTTGAGGGGGTTGGTAAAGACTCTTATTACGAACGCAGCCATATCTCTTTTCCTGCCTTATGCAGTACTTATTCTTGGTCATATATGTCTTCCAATACCCTTCAACCCTCTTGGAAAACAGTTACTTCTGTCCTGAAAACCAAAAATTTAACTTATTTTCACATAATAACGTCTAGGTTAGGTTAGGTTTAATTAGCGAGAAATCATGCATGGTGTCGCCCAGTCCCCCTCTCCCCAAGGGGTTTTAAGGCGGGACGGAAGGTGGGGGGAGCGGTAGCGGAGTGGTTAGCGTATCCGACTGCCGTTCTTGGTGACCCGAGTTCGATCCCCGAAGAAAAGCAAAACCTTTCTGCTCCATCAAGTGGCCTAAGAACACCCACATGCCCTGCCCATCAACTCTACCTTCGATTGCGAATGCATCGGAGGACACAGGGGGGCGGCATGAGCCTCTAATCACAGGCGTCACTATAAGAATCCTGCCTGCGCCACCATGGGCGAGGGCCAACCATCACAGCCCTCATGTGTTCCTCCAGAGCCTACCATCCGAGATTGGGTCACCACTGCCTACAGGTGCTATAGGCACAAATGTATAATAAAAAAAATAAAAAAATAAAAATTAAAAAAGCCATAGCAGAGCGTCTTCCACTGCTTCACACTCAATGTAAATAAGCACATTTTTGCTGGTTTCCAGTGCAAGTAAGCATTATATTATTTTGTTTCTGGAAGTAAGTAATATATCCAATACATGCTTTAGCTGAAATTATTGTCCTCCATAAAGTCGTAAACAAGGTTTATGGTACTCATGTCTACCGAATTTCTCGTCTCCGTTGACAAAAGTTTCAACTTTTCACGTCGTTGAGTGTTCTATTTTCTACTACAGCTCCAGTTTTTTATCTTGATAATTACAGTACCCAATACATAAATCTAATCGATTAGCTTTTAACTGTTTATCTGCATACCTAAGCTAACCTGACTGTAACCTAACCTAACCTAACCGTTACTGGCAGAAAATACTTTTTCTATAAGCTAGGGGGAGAGGATGGGGCGGTACAAGAAAACATTCATATCTGCCAAAATTAAGAGCTAAAATAATTCTAAACACATCAAAACTAAATAGAATAGAATAATGTATCCAAAATATGTGGTGCCCAATAATAAAATAACCTTTGAACTTCCTTTTCATCTATACAAGTGCAACTGTTGGCGAAAAATGTCCACGTTGGCGAGTGTTCCATCACTGGCGAGAGTTCTCGGTTGGTGACGGGACGAGTATTTCAGTAGACGAGGGCATCAGGCACCGTAAACCATGGTAAACGGAATATGACTCCATTGTTAATATGAGTCTTTACCATTACCAGGAGTAGTGATGTTGGAATGGAGGACTCCTGTGGTACACCTGTGAATTTATCAAGTCGCGAGAGTTGATTGATTACTCAGCCTGTACGGTATGCCGTAGGTCCAATGAAAAGTGAAATATAGATTATTTCGAATTTGGCAGGGTGTTTTCTTATGTAAAATTGAATTTTAAGGGTGGTTTGCCCTCTTCAACTTTTTGGTTTGAGCACTTCTTGCTATGCAAAAATGGACTTTTATATTTATATGCAAAACATAGCTTAAAGTGCGATTTTGCACAGTAAGAATTGCTCAAATGCAAAAATGGAAACAGATAAAATCGTCTTAGAATTCCATTTTACATAGGAAATTGGCATGCCAAAGTTGAGAAAAAGAATTTCTGCTATACGGCGTACCCTAACCAGGGTACCAAAATAGTTGGATTGGGTTACGATGGGAGGAAGGACAAAACCAGGGCGATGGTGCCTGACAGCTATGGGAAACTGCACCCAAGGTTGATCAGGGAGGAGCATGTGTCAGTGACAGAGGAGCCATCTGGAAGGTACCTTTGGCACTTTGTACCAGAGGACCCGGTGCCACCTGAGAAGCCTGCATTCAAGGTGGCTCAGGCTCTCTATGATCTACTGGTGACATACGACTCCACCGACTCAGTGATCGTACTGCAAGGTGACTCAACTAGGGCCAACACGGGGTGGAAGGGTGGTACTCACGCCCATTTTGAGAAAATGCTGGGACGCAAGTTCTTCTGGAGTATATGCGTGTTGCACACAAACGAGTTGCCCCTGCGCCACCTTATCACCAGCATCGACGGGCCTACCTCATCTGACACTGGCTTCACGGGTCCAGTGTGCAGTCTGCTGTCCAGCGTGAATGAGATGCAATACAACACAGAGTTCAGAGGAGTGCCAGGCGGTGAAGATCTCAGAGATACCGGAGTATATCCTGGTCAACATGTCCACTGACCAGCAGGTCTCCTACCAGCTGGTCCAGGCTGTGAAGCGGGGCGTTCTCCCGTCCGAGCTGCAGGAGATCAAGTGTGGCAAGGTGTCCCACTCCAGATGGCTCACCACAGCCCAGTCGCTCATGTACATGTGGACCAGAAAGCATGGACTGACTGGCAAAGAACTGAACACCCTGGAAATCCTAGTCAAGTACTGCCTGCAGGTGTACTTCAAACTCTACTACGACATCAAGGTTCACCACAGAGTAGAGGACGGCCCCAAGCACATCCTCACACAGCTCAGAGTGATGAGGTCGCAGCCCAAGAAGGTCCAAACAGCTGTGACCTTCTACGTGCGGACAGGAGCATGGTTCGCACGCTCAGAGTGTGTCCTCCTCTCGTTGATGGCGAGTCAGAGTGAGGACGACCGCAGGTTCGCCGTGACCCAGATTTTGAAGCTGAGGGCTGGCGAGGAGTATGGGGACACCAGTGTAAGACCTCGCATCACACCCAAGCTGAACTTGTCAGCCACCAGCTTGCAGACACTGATCAGCTGGGAGCCTGGCCAGGTGCACGAGCCGGCATTCACCTGTTCACTGTCCGGGGATCAGATCCATGAGATCCTGGTCAAGCCGTACGAGGTTCCGGAGTTCTCTTATCCACACTCAGAGCACCGAAAGAGTCGTGAAGCAGGTGACAGAGGCTGCGGCAGCAGTGGTGGGGCAGCAGGCCAGAGACGGGTTCATCCGGGCTCGGGCCCACCACCTGGAGACCATGCCCTGCTTCAGGTCTAAGAAAGACATGATGGACACATTCTAGGCCAACGTAGAGGCTGTGACACTGTGATGTAGTGCCTGATGAACCAACTGATCAGAAAGAGCTTACCATGCTAGTCATTTGGTACTCATATTGGTGCATGATGCAATACACAGGACCAACCGGACACTGCGTACTCATTTAAGCATTATTCGATAAGGGTGCAATATAAAAGTGCGATTTTGCATAGTAAGAATTGCTCAAATGCAAAAATGGAAGGAGATAAAATCATCTTAGAATTCCATTTTACATAGGAAATTGGCATGCCACAGTTGAGAAAAAGATTTTTTGTTATATGGCGTACCCTATAATGATTAGTCTTCCTCAGGAAGGCACAGGTGAGGCGGATGACGGGGCTAATTCTTCGTTTTAGTGACCCTGTATAATTCTTCATTTTAGTGACCTTGTCTTATCTCCTTTACCACCAAATCTTTTGTCATATACAAGTTTTACTAACCTTCAAACCTCTTGGCAAACTGTTACTTTGTTCAAAATCATGGAGAAAATTTTTCAAAAATAAAATATTAGATGATAAAAATAAATAGATGCAACTCTGCCGTCGCCACCAGTGCAGTCCAGACCAAGGCCAGGCACCTCTCCCAGGCCTCCCTTATGGACAGCAGCCAGGTTTAGGTTTAGTTTTATTCGTGACCTTTTATTTTTCTGGTAAATTTTTATGTTTTTTTTAATACAGCAATATGTTTAGTTTGTTATTCTTGGATATCACTAGTTTCTCCTTGGTAGGATCATGAGGGTAAAAAAAAGCTAGTGATTGTCAAGTAAAACAAAGTAGTAATAAAGGACAGATTCTTTCTAAATACATCAAAATCTATCAGAAAAACATAAATTCGTCTGAAAAAGGTCATTAAAACAAATATTTACCCAACTATTTCAGTATTTTACAGTTTAGGTCATCCTCGAGCCTGACAACTCTAGCCGAGGTAAAATTATAGTGTCCTTTCTCGCCCTTATTACTGTTTTTTTCTTTTCCAGACTTTCACAGATCACTCTAAAAAAAAACGTAATGATAAAGTTGGGGACAGATGCCCCCCCCCCCTCTACTTCAACACCTGGGGGACCGGTGGGAGTGCGGGGGTTTTGCATGGGCAAGACAAAATTCAATGATTTACAGTATCTAATATATCTGAACATACTAATCAGGGGATTAGCCACCCTGAACCTCCTTCCCAAGGGGTTATTTACCTGACCTCACCTTTAACCTCCTAAATTTGATAATAAGCAGTGGCAGTGAGCCCGTATCACCAGGCCGCTATTATACTGTTCTTCTTGACATCAGGAGATATCAGGACTAATTCAGCGGATCCAGGTGCATGTAAAAAATGTCCAAATGCATTCATATATATATAAATATAAAGGCCAATACCATATATCGATGCTCTTTTTATCAGGAAGTGATCAACAAGGTATGTTCTCGAGTCTATAGTTATTTTTATCTGTATTAAACCCACCATTTAAGTTAAAGATACAATCTGTGACAGACGGGAGCTTCTGCTTCTCTCAATATTTTACCGTGATTTGATGGCAGGGTGACATCTGTAACGGCGCCTCTACTCAAAATCCTCGATTGGGTAGTCTGCACCACCTACATATCTGCCCAATAAAGTAAATAATGCTATACAGGAAAGTCTTGTTTTACGAGAAACCAATGATACGAGCTTAGTAAATTAGGATCTACACTTGACCCTCGATTTTCCAGACCTCCTATTGCCGGATTTTGGATTTCCTGGTCATTGTCTGCCCCCGGACATATTTGGCATGGGCCGGACATATGTCCGGAATAGTCCGGGACATTAAGGAAAGTATGGCATTCAAATTTCCCGTGCGGCGAGGTTCCCAGCCGTTAGTTTGAAGATGCTGCCACTAGGGGTCAGGGCGGGCAGACACAGCCACTCGAGGTGAGTATTATCGCCACAATGCCTCCCTTTCCCTCTGCCGCTCTCCACAGCCACACGCCTCATCTCCCAGGTCTGCCGCTCCACCTGGAACAACACGCTCGGCGATGCCCTCCGCATCACCTTCATGGGCCAATACCGCAGTGACTCTTCCCCCCAGCCGTGGATAAGGAAAAAGTCCCGCATCCTCGATGTCACTCTCACCCACCTCCACCTGGGGCACACGACACTCACGCTTCACCTGCACCGCCTCCGTCTGTCCCCTGTCCCTCCCTGCCCCTGGTGCAGGAACTCTGAGACTATGAACACTTTCTTTTTTGCTGCAGTGTCCGCGCTTCCACTCCCACCATGTAGTGTTACGCTCTCAACTCCTCATCCTGAACGTCACCACCTTTGACCTGCCCACCCTGCTGGCAGCGGCGGGCGTCCACCCCACCCGGCAACACGCTGTCATCCGCCTCACCTGTGCCTTCCTGAGGAAGACTAGTCAACTACCGCACCTGTGACAGCATCATAGGACATCACCAGGGATCATGGTGTTCCCCAAGGGATCCTCGCAGCCTTAAAACCAATAACAACAACGAAAGTATACCGTCGAATGAAAGCCATCAATAAATTACGATAACTGATGATATTGTGAATGGATCACAACAAATATCCTTCACATGGATGTTTTTTTTGGTAACAATGGATGAGAACTGCGCGGTCGCTACCGCCGGTACAACACTACCACCCCCACCATCCCTTCTACCACCACCACTACTACCATGCCCTGAAATCCGTAAACATCAACTACAACTCATACCTGACATAGGTAAAATTTGTGTTTCCTACTGTTGTGTGAAGCTTGCAGTCCCTCCATTGTATTTTATCACGAGTAGCCACTGCACATTGCTACCAAGATAGCAGCTGCCGAAATTAGAGAGAACTGCAACTCCGAAATGCCAGTGGTCGCTGGCAGTTTTAACTCACAATTTGATGAAAAGTTGGTCAACTTGAAAGAAAAATATGGGCTTATTCCACAGCACTTAAAACACAAAAGTATAATATTAAGAACGATTTTCTTCTATATGTATATTGTATAGAAGCCTGATTCTGTAAAACATTGTATATAACCAAATACCAAGTAGGTTATAGTTGAGGAGGCGAGGTAAATGCTACTCTATGATATTATATAGTCAATAACGTATGTTTAGAAGTTATCTATACCATATGTTCCTGTTATTATTGTGTATCAATCAGATAGAAAGCCTGGAAGTGCAATGAGTCGACGCGTGAAGTGGCAATGTTTTTGATTCAATCTCCCCGCCCACCACTCCCCGCCGCGGCGTGTCCCCTCCCAATTAAACCTACTTTGCGCAGACAAGCCGATTTGGCATTCTTTATTCTTGTTTTTCCAAGGAAAATGCTTATTGTATTTTGACAAGGTTTGCCAGACCAGCAGTCGTTTAGAAAACAGTGTGAACATCGCCCAAATTTTACATGCCAAAATAACATTAAAAATATATTAACTCTGCTACTCGAGGCGAGAAATTTTGCATTAAAATTGCTATTTAGAACGTTCAATCGTAATGCATGTCATGTACACTTACTAGAACAACAGAAAAAGTTTTTTTTTATTTTCAATGCGGTGTAAATATTCATTGCGAAATTGATTTATGAAAAAATTAGTCGCGGAGGGAAAAACAGTAGACCAACCTTTGAGTTAAAATGCTAGCGACCACGGGCATTTTTTGAGTTCAGATCAGGGAATTCACTATTGGCTATTCTTTTTCGGCAGAAAAAATTTTTTTGAGCCCTGTATTTAATGCAGCGAAATTATAGAAAACGGGGAAATGAAATATTAAGGAGGAAAGGGGAAGAGGAGAGATTTTTTTTTCCCTCTTTTTTTACATACCCTTATTGTGGCGCGAGCGGGCAACTCGTAGCGATCCCCTCCCGGGGCTGTAGTGCAGGAGTTAGATGGTGCTAGGCTACTGTATGTGACGTACCGTGCGCCTCCGTGTGCACCCGTTACGTTGCATTATTTAACGCCCCTTTGCCTGAAGACGCTATTAGTGACACCTGATGCTCAGGTACAGTAGTACTGCTTTTTCAAGATTCAGATTAGCCAGGGGGTTTTGGTGAGTAAAAATTTTTTTTTTTTTTTTTTTTTTTTACAACAAGGAACGGGCCAGGGCACAACAAAAAGGGGAAACAAACCCGCTTAGGTTGCCGTCCCTAAAAAGAAGACAGTAAGAGAAAAAAATACAAACAGAGGGTAGGGCCAATTTTGTTCGGGGGGTGTTTTTTACTCTTCTTTTAAAAAGTTTTAAGTCATAGGAAATTTGGAAAATAGAAACGGGGAACGATTTCCAGATTTAAAGTGAAAGGGATGAAGAGAAAAGATACTGATTAATCTTGCATTAGGAAGATGAAGAATAGGTGAATGGAGAAAGTCTTGTGCAGCGATCCCCAACGGGGGGGGGAGGAGCAGTTAGCAAGTTCAGAAGGGGCAGTGGCATGAAAAAAAAGGGGGAGAAGAGAGCAAGAGAAGAAAATTGGGGGGTAATTAAAAGATGAAGACAGTCAGTCAGAGGAAGGAGTTGATGAACAAAAAGCTTTGACTAAACCCGTTTAGGAGACTGTAGAGTGGACCCCCCCCAAACATGGAACTACTCCGTCAGGGGGGATAAGGCCCCTTAGAGAGCGCATTTGGAGGGAAAAAAAAAGGACCAGACCCCACAAAACCTAACTTTTAAAAGCTGTTTTGCAAGAGATGAATGTAGATTTCCATTTTCAGTTTTTTTAGTAAAGGATAGTCCTAGAATGTTCATTGTAGAAGAAGGAGACAGTTGAGTGTCATTGAAAGGGGGGTATTTTATCGGGTGGGTTTTTTGTCGAGTGATAGGGAAAAATTGGGTTTTTGGGGCATTGAACAAAAAAAGGGTTCTTTGCCCCAATCAGAAATTATAGAAAGATCAGAATTTAGGCGCTCGGTGGATCTCTCCGTGAATCATTTAGTTCCTGTTGATTTGGGGACGTCTAATAAACACGTTGAAAAATGCAGGGTAGAATCATCGCGTAGGGGGGGATAGGGCTTTGTTTTAGACTTAGAAGATCATTAAAAATAATAGAAAGAGAGGGGGTGAAGGACAGAACCCTGGGGAACACCACATTGATAGATTTAGGAAAAGAAAAATGCCGTCTACAGTAGCTGAAAATAGAACGGTTTAAAAGGGAAATTTAAAAATGAAGTACGAGAAAAGGATAAAACCGAAGGGGGGGTTTTTTGGCAATTAAAGATTTGTGCAAACTCTATAAAAAGCTTTTGTATGTAAAGGGCAACAGAAAAAAAAAATTTTCCCACCGAAACCCCTAAAGGAGGTGCCCAAAGATTCGTTGGGAAAGCTAGAAGATCGCCATAGATCGCCCTTACGGAAAACCGTACTGACGATAAATAAAAGATTGTGAGAGATAGATGCTTAAGAATCTTCTTTTTAAAGTATGATTCAAAAACTTTAAAAAGGAGAAGTCAAAGCATAGGATGGTATTTGAAGGTTAGAAAAGTCCCTTCTTAGGGAAAAGGTTTGGGTGTGGCAAACTTTCCGCAAGAAAAAGATGTAAGTAGATTGAAAAGAGGAAAAATTTTGACCGGAAAATGCAAACACAGAACACTTTTTGAGAACAATAGGAGGGACTCCGTAGGGCCCTAAGCCTTCCGAGGATCTAGGCCAAAAGGGCAAAGAAAAAAATCATTCCGAAGGATCTTTAAAGACAGGCATAATATATCAAGGGGGGAGGAGAAGAGGAAAAAAGCCCTTCATCAGCCAGAGTGGAATTTTAGCAAATGTTTGAGCGAAGAGTTCAGCTTTTGAAGTAGTAGACACTGGGGAGCCATTGGGGGAAGCATAGGGGGGAAAAATCAGAAAAAAATTGTTAAGATGTTTTAGCTAGATGCCAGAATCACGAGAGAATTGATTCAAAAGTTTTGACTTTTCTATAAAAAGTTTTGGTAAGTTGCTGTAAAGATTAGCATGATTCGGGGGAAAAATAAAAGGGGTGGTTTCAGGAGATGGATGCTTACGGGGCCGTTTGTGAGCCACCTCTCTATCTCGGACAGCAGAGAACAACAGAGTTAAACCGGGTTTACAGGCTTTGGGGTTTGAGAAAGTATTGGAATTACGCCTCCATCCATTTACATGACCCCAGTTATCGCCTGCACAAAAAAATGGGTCTTTGCATGGAAGCAGCAATCTTCCCTGGAAAATCAGAGTAGTACTGCCCTTTGGCTTCCCACTTGCTGAGTTGAATGCCAGGAGCACCTCCCTTGGTGGGGCCCGAACGGTACCGGGGGCGATAGGACAGGTTACAGAAAAAAAATTGTGATCGGAGGAACCCAACGAGAGAAAAGTTTCCAGAGTAGCAGAAGGGTTAGTAGTTAGGAAAAAATCAAGAATGTTGGGGGTGTTCTCCAAGGCGGTCAGGAATACGGGTAGGGTGCTGCACCAGCTGTCTAGGTCTTGGGGTAGAAAAGTTTTAGGCTTGTTTACCAGGTTTTGGCTAAAAAAAGATAGCCAAAACTGGTGGGGAACATTGAAGTCCCCAAAATGGAAATTTCAGCTAAAGGAAAATGAAAGATGTTTTCCACTTTTGGGTTTTAAATAGTCGAAGAATTTTTCATTCAGAGGAGTTGGGAGAGATATACAGCACAGATAAATTTAGTAAAAATGACATTTAATCAAGCCAGATGGGAGAAAATTGGAAAATTTTAAGGGCGTGGGCAAATTACTACAAACTGTGCTGTTTTTGCATGTTTTGTGAGTTCTTTTTGTGTGGGGGGGCTAGAGGTAAACCATCGGGTAATTCATATTTTCAGCTAATTTTACCCAAGTCTCCCCCCAATTTGTTTGAATTAGAAGGGGTTTACTGTATAAAAAATGTAACCCAGCCACTGGGGGTCATGTAGCACGAGAGGTCCCACGCCATATTTCCGCTTCCCTCCCGCCCCGTAATATCTTTCCCCACCCGTAAATGTTATTAAACCCTGGTCCCAAAAACTTTTAGAAGAAAAATGATCAGAAAAAAAAAACATGAATCGAGGTCTAAAAAGGCTAGATTTTTTAAAAGTCCCCGAAACTGTCGCCAAAGGAATTTTCGCCAAAGTCGGCGAGTGTTCAATTTTTCACCGTCGGCGAGAGTTTCCCATTTTCGGCGCGTTCCCGGTCAGATCCTGCTATCTAGACCCAAACCCGGGAGGTTAGGTTTCAAAGTCCTGCAGTTTGTTTCTGGGACAAGCGCAAAAATTTTTCTCCAAAAAATAAATAACCCGGGTTTTTTGTTTAAATCAAATTGATTTTAAACACTGATTTAAATAATTTTATATCAAATGTTTTTTTTTTTAATCACTTTTAAAATCAAACCTTTTCTTTTTGAAAACGAGAGGGGAAAGAAAGGGAAAAATTAAGCAAATGGGTTTATGAACACCAATTTTACATTATATAATGATATCATAATGAGAAAATATGGTGCGGGGTAATCCACTGTGGCCTTTTAGATACAAAATTTCCTGTGGCTGTTTTCACACAGAAATTTTTTTTCTCAAATTTTATAACTATATTTTTTTTTGTATGTAAAAAAAAGCCACACTACTATAACCAAAAGTTGAATGTGCATGTTACTTTTGTTTATAAAAAGCCAAAGTGATATTAACCAAAGTTTAATATGCATTATGATTATCAAACAAAGTTATTATTCTCTTGTTCAACCGGCAAAGTAATTATTACTACAACAAAAATTAAATAACATTTTTATTAAAATCAATGTATAGTGTATAGTGGAATTACCAGTAGCATTATTAAAAAAAAAGGATAGATAAATTTAAAATTACCCATAATAGTACAAATTCCTTTTTCATAATGTTTATTATCCAGAGTTTTCTAAAAGAAAGTACCTTGTAACTGCATATAATAAACAAATTCCACTTTAATTTATTTGGTTAGACCCAACACAGCATTTAAGCATCATCATGATCATGAGGAGGAGTGTGTTTATTCATGGACTTCAAAAGGAAAATAAGTTTTGCTGCCTTCTCTGTACCGAGGCGATGCCGCAGTTTTGAGTGTACGGTTATATGCATTATAATTTATATGTTATATTCATGTTAGAAGCATTTTTAATACACTTATTTTATCTCTTTTTCGTTATAAATATGCTAAACAATATCCTTTAGTAGTTAGATTTCATGTAGAACATCAAATTTATAATAAAAAAACCCAATTTAAATCAAATAAATCGGTTTGTTTTTTTAAATAAAAAAAATCAACAACCATGGTAATAGCCTTTATTCGGTAAAATGGTACTTTCAACCAGTAATTGGCAAATTTTTACACTAGGACCAGAATTCTCTACTCAATTGGGAGTATGGTTTCTGTTTACCTTAATGAATTCTGGGAAACATTCTCTCTATGAGCTTCTGTCGCAAATCACTGCTTTCGGAGATATAAGATGCTTATAATAGGAGTGTATAGGAGATATATACATTAATTAACCTAACCCCACCTTTCGAGTCACTAACCTAACCTAATCTAACCTAACCCCAAGTTTTAACCTCCTTACTGAAGCCAAATTTGCATTAAAAAGAGTCTGGGGTAAGGGAAAAATTGAGGAAAAGATGCAGGTCACAAAAGGAAGAAGAGTTTGGCACACGTAAACACTTGTCTCTCTCCTCCCTATAAACAACAAATCATATCTCCAAAAGTATATATTTGCAATGGAAGCTCATAGAGAATGTTTCTCAGAATCCAATAAAGTAAACAGAAACCGTACACCCAATTGAGTAGGGAATTCTGGTCCTAGTGTAAAATAATACCCCGTAATTGAGTACGAGGTCAAAAGTACTCTTTTCACATGTATTTTGATGTGTTAAGAATAATGGCCATATCAAAAATTGTCAGAAGTGCCTCATTTTGCAGTTATCCCCCTTCCATAACAAACGTGGGGACCCGTCGGGAACATGGCGTTATGGGTGGGGAAAGTGGAAAAGAGTTTTGTACTGATAGTATATTATGTAGATGATGTAAAATATATCCGGTAAACACTCTATGGGATGACATAAGACCGATAATGGAAAAAATATATATTACCGATAAAGTCTAAGGGAATTACTTACCTATTCCTGGAAAAAATCTCCAGTTAAATCTTTAACTATAATGGTAAAACTGCAGTTAAATACAATACAGGGAGGTCCCGTTATACGAGCATTCGATATACGAGAATCCGATGATACGAGATGTGTATATTAGGGTCTATTTTCAATATACGAGATAGAAAATCCAATGCTACGACATTCAAACTGGGGTGAGTAAAATTACCAAATTATTTACTAAAGTAAATTACAAGTTATTTACTAAAATTATAAAGTCATTTACTGATTATATGATTTTACCTAAGATTGTAAGATAAACAATCTGAAAATATGATAATTCTGGTGGCTCGGTACAACAATGTGGCCTACAAAAATTCACATCTCTGGACGATGTACAATGATTCAGATGCGCAAAGACGAGTTTGTGGGCAGTGGAAGAGGTCTGCGCACCCCTCCCTTGTCCCTTACCTAAACCCCACCCCTCTCGAGTCCCATTTTATCACCGGCAGCACAGAGGATCTTTCCCCCTTCCCCAAGTGATCAAGGGAGGAGGAAGAACTCTAACCCCCGTCATCCCTGCAACGCAGTCCACCCCTGTTTTCTCTCGAGCCTCGGAGAGAGAAAACAGGGACTCTCAGCTGGCCACTTGCCAGCTTCCTGTCTCTCCACACAACATTACCACTTGTGAGTGTTATGCATGTTTTATGTTTAATTAATGTGCAGTAGGGTGGTCCAGGACGAGGGGGTAAAATTTCAAAGTGCACTGGTCCTTTCTCCACACCGCTGCTTTTTTTCGTGTTGCATTCCTCTCCTTGTGTGCAAAATTTCATCACGATACAATGATATTTAGAGGTCGACCCATCATCTCGCTTTCTATCATAGGATTTACCCGAAAATATCACATACCCGAAATTGGAGCACTTCCCGACATCAAGACCCAAATGGTGTTGATTTTTTAATTCTCCGGGGGTTGATAACCCCATTGACCACATTTTATCAACTAAAAACTGATATATAGCTGTCTGAATGGTGAATTTCATTATTTGGTTGTCACAGCCAAATTTTAGGGGTAGGTCATACCGTGGTAGGGTACTTCTAGTAGAGATAAAGCAAATGGTTCGCATTTTTGAACTCAGAAGGGTCGATTTACACATAGAGTGGTTTTTATCGACATGATTTATTGACAATTCACAAAAAATTGCCAAAAAAAAAAAACGTTTTTCTATAGGAAAATAGAGAAAATTGAAATTTTCTGTCAGATTTTGCAGGTTTTAGTAAATAAATGAAATGAAAGCATTACTATGTGTAAATCGACCCTTCTGAGTTCAAAAATGGGAAACCATTTTGTTCTATCTCTATTAGAAGTACCCTAACCAGGGTATGGCCTACCCCTAATTTACGGTATGACACCCAAAAAATGAAAATCACATTCAGACAGCTGTATATCAGTTTTTGTTGATAAAATGTGTCCCATGGGGTTCCCAAATCGAAAATTCAGAATCAACACCATTTGGGTCTGTGATGTCGGGAAGTGCTCCCAAATTTGGGTATGTGATATTTTCCGGTTAAATCCTATGATAGAAAGTGAGATGATGGGTCGACCTCTAAATTAAGTTTTATCGCCATGAAATTTCATAGGCTTGTAACTTATGGGTAATTGACAAAAAATAACCTTGTGGAGGAATAAAAGTAGAATTTTTTTTTGGTGGACCACCCTAATGTGCAGTTATGTTTTATTTTGTGTCTATTTTCTCTTTCAGAATGTTTTTTTTCTATGAATAGGTAGTACAGTGTGGGAAATATAGACGCTGTGTGTTTGTTTTGTTTGCTTTAGTTTATTTTTAGCTTGAATTTTTTTTTTTTTTTTTTTTAATTGATGGGGTCCTGGAACCAAGCCTATATTTTATCATTAGTTTATTGTTTCGTTATACAGATTTCGCTTTTCGAGTATGCCAGGTGGAACCTAACTGCTCGTATCTTTGGGACCTCCCTGTACATGGACTTGGTTACGTAACCTGACATAACTGGGGGAACTGCGCCCCCCGTAAGACTTTTCCCCTAGTTCGCTAACCAGTAAAAATGGACACGGACTGCGCGGTCCTTTCTGAGACACTGGCTAATTTTTTCAAGGCAAAAAAAGTATATATTCCGGAAACCTGTTGTTTTTTTATATTTTTTCATCACCAAATCCTAGGGTCGCCGTTTCCATTGATAACAATTATCTCCACCAAAAAGCACTAAAACTTGGCCCGGAAAAAATAATCAGTGTCTCAGAAACCCCGGCAAGTGAAGGAATTGTAACGAAAACCAGTGTCCCCCGCCCCGCATTCGCCAGCCGCCTGGTGGTCCACTCTGCCCCACCCAGCCGGGAGGATTATTACTCCAACAGAACCTAACCTCCTAACGGGGGGGGGGGGGGCTCGACCCCCCCTCCACCACCCGGCGAGATTAATAACCTAACCTCCTAAAAAGGGTTGCGGGGCCTCTGGAAGGGGAGTGTGTGGGTTTTGCGTATTAGACAACTTTATAATTTCTTCAATATGTATATCTTCAATAAATTTTAAAGGTTAAGCAAAAGTAGATTAATACTGTTGATATACTGAGCAAAAAAAAAGGGGAAATTCTTTATAACAAAACCTTCCGGCTTTGACTGAAATAACTACCGCAAATGTATTGTATGCTTATTGTACTTCACATCTGTAAAAGGGTTTCCAGCGTGCGCTCGGCCTTGGTTAACCCCACGGCCGCTATGAAATAGAGATGCCTCAAAAATTATAAGTCCAGCGAGATCCTGCCCGAGCGTTACCTTGCTCGACTAGCGCATTACACCCTTGATAAGCTTGATTTCGCTGGCTATGTGTGCCCTGTGTGGAACCAGTACAGTTTGCATAATATTGCATATATGGATAGTGCTCAATGCCT
>JACEEZ010006539.1:27625-75125 GCA_016584305.1 Chionoecetes opilio
TTGTAACTTATGGGTAATTGACAAAAAATAACCTTGTGGAGGAATAAAAGTAGAATTTTTTTTTTGGTGGACCACCCTAATGTGCAGTTATGTTATTTTGTGTGCTATTTTCTCTTTCAGAATGCTTTTTCTATAGAATAGGTAGTACAGTGTGGGTAATATAGACGCTGTGTGTTTGTTTTGTTTGCTTTAGTTTATTTTAGCTTGAATTTTTTTTTTTTTTTTTTTTAATTGATGGGGTCCTGGAACCAAGCCTATATTTTATCATTAGTTATGTGTTTCGTTATACGAGATTTCGCTTTACGAGTATGCCAGGTGGAACCTAACTGCTCGTATCTTTGGGACCTCCCTGTACATGGACATTGGTTACGTAACCTGACATAACTGGGGGAACTGCGCCCCCCGTAAGACTTCCGCTAGTTCGCTAACCAGTAAAAATGGACACGGACTGCGCGGTCCTTTTCTGAGACACTGGCTAATTTTTCAAGGCAAAAAATGTATATATTCCGGAAACCTGTTAGTTTTTTTATATGATTTTCATCACCAAATCCTAGGGTCGCCGTTTCCATTGATAACAATTTATCTCCACCAGAAAAAGCACTAAAACTTGGCCAGGAAATAATAATCAGTGTCTCAGAAACCAGGCAAGTGAAGGAATTGTACGAAAACCAGTGTCCCCCGCCCCGCATTCGCCAGCCGCCTGGTGGTCCACTCTGCCCCACCCAGCCGGGAGGATTATTACTCTAACCGAACCTAACCTCCTAACGGGGGGGGGGGGGGGCTCGACCCCCCTCCACCACCCGGCGAGATTAATAACCTAACCTCCTAAAGGGTTGCGGGGCCTCTGGAAGGGGAGTGTGTGGTTTGCGTATTAGACAACTTTATAATTTCTTCAATATGTATATCTTCAATAAATTTTAAAGGTTAAGCAAAAGTAGATTAATACTGTATGATATACTGAGCAAAAAATAAGGGGAAATTCTTTATAACAAAACCTTCCGGCTTTGACTGAAATAAACTACCGCACTGTATTGTATGCTTATTGTACTTCACATCTGTAAAGGTTCCAGCGTGCGCTCGGCCTTGGTTAACCCACACGGCCGCTATGAAATATGAGATGCCTCAAAAATTATAAGTCCAGCGAGATCCTGTCCCGAGCGCTACCTTGCTCGACTAAGCCGCATTACACCCTTGATAAGCTTGATTACAGCTGGCTATGTAGTGCCTGTGTAAGGAACCAGGTACAGTTTGCATTAATGATTGCATATATGGATACGAAATGCTCTAAATTCGTACCACATCAACCTTTCTGATATATTTAAGCATATGTATTGCATAATAATCATATATAGTACAGGAGCATTAGTAAAAATTTAACGAAAATCTAGAAAAAAATTGTAGAAAGCTGATTTTTTCAGGGGAGCTCTAGAAAACCATAAGCATGTCCACTGTGCAGTTCTGCAAATTCAACCTGGTGGCATTTTCAGAATTGAAGATGGCCGCTATAACAATTTGCGATAAATGGTTAAAATACCAAAATCGGCATAACTGGCAACTTATTACAGTGGACCCATGCCATGTTCATTTTGAGTTAAAATAATTAGCATAAAGTGTAATTACTAGTATATTATAATAATAGTGAGTGATAATTAGCATAAATTATAATTAATAGTATATTATAATAATAATAATAATAATTATAATAATAATTTTCTCATTTTTCAGGTGCTGTCATGATGGCCGAGTTTTGCAGTATTCCCACATGCGGTAAGCAGATCACATCAGATCGTGCAGAGGTCCATGATAAGGGCCTTGAGGGACTCCTACGAGCCAGCATTGAAAGAGAAGATGGTTTGCAGTCAGTATTTGAGAGGAAGAGGTCACAATTGCCAGTCCCAGTCCATGGTAAATGTCGTCGCGAATACATGCGACCATGCAGTATTACTTCTTACAAAAGGAAAAGGGAAGAAGAGCCATTGGACTCTGATTGGGGCACATCATCTTCAAAATTACGTTCAAGAACTTGAGTTTTCAATATAAAAGAAGATTGTCTCTATTGTGCAAAGACTGTAAACAGAGTGTTGCAGATGCTGACTGGCTGATTGCATCAAGTGCCATGATTACATCAACTGCCATAGATGGTGCCCCAACTCAAAATTCGCCTGTCGTTGTCGTGGGAACTGATACTGACTTGCTGGTGATGATGGTCGCACAAGCCACCCCAAACATGAATCTTCATATGCTCTGTGGACGGAACCCTTTGCATGTGTACTGTATACGTGAAATCCAGGAAGCTTGTTCTAGCATCAAACAACACCTGATGTTTGTACATGCAATCACTGGATGTGATACTGTGTCTGAATACTGTGATACTGAATCAAGGGAAAAAAAAGGCCCTTCAGCTGTTCGATAGTGATGCCAATTGGGACTGTTTGAGTGTTTTCTCTCAGTCTGTCAGCAGTCAGGATGAGATAGCACGCATAGGAGAGTTGTTTCTACTAAAGCTGTATGGAGCTGTCCGGTCAAATTCACTGGACAAGCATCGCTATGTTATGTACTTCCGATCTACACGTTGAGCGTCCTTATCCTCATCTGGTTTCAAGTTGGAATCAATCCCTCCAACTTCAGCAGCTGCTAAGTTCCATAGCTATAGAACATACCATGCTGTCCAGCAATGGCAGGGAAATGAGCTACCACCAAATGAGTGGGGGTGGGAGTACAGAGAGGGGATACTTGTTCCAATCTATACCGATAGGCCTGTTGCTCCCGAGAAGGTACTGAAATTGTATCTTGCGGCTGCAAGGTAGGGTGTGGAAGTCATGTCGTTGTTACAAGGCATGGATGGAGTGTACCATAATGTGCACTGGTTGCAGTGGGTACAATTGTAAAAATTTGCATGTTCTTGATGTGCAAGGCGAAGGGGATACCACTGATTAGACATTCCTTCAACATATGGTTGGGTTATTTGTGGTTTCTAATTGGTGTTTTGTACAATATAACATAGTTTGGCTATTATAAATGTAACGTACATAACATTGTTGTGGTATTATTAAAATTAAAAAAAATTAAAAAAATATTTTTCTTCACCTTATTGAATTTATGCTAATTATGTCAACTCAAAATATTTTTTATGGCTCCATTGTATTCAGCACACTCTAAAACATAGATGTACACACAAAAATCTTATTACTACGAACTCGGATGGATGATCATAGTACTTTTCATTTTATCGTTAATTGTGATGGCGGCCATTTTGAATTATGAAAATGCCACGAGGTTGAATTTGCAGAACTTTGCATAAAGGCGATATATACAATATTTTGGAGCTCTCCTGAAAAAATCAGCTTGCTATATTATTTCCACCTTTTAGCTAATGCTCCTGTACTAATAGGGGAATATATTGATGTTTATAATACTCCGCGTATAATTGCCACCTCAGTGACGTCAGGCCAGGCTGCGGGTTCAGTACTCTGGCGGCCACGAGCACAAAAGGTTGTGCAGATGGTGACTTGTAGCTACTGCAGTATTATTTGGAGTGTAATAACGAGAAACCAAAGGAACTTTTATTTATGTGTGCGCCACAAACTCATTTTGCAAACCAAAGATTATTGCACTTGCATTAATAAACCTGCCACCTTGGACTACAATATAAAATGTGGTGTTGTCGATAACTACCACTACGTAGTTATGCAAATCACCCCATCATGTAGATTACCATCGGCGCCATTTGACAGCCGTCACGGTGTATCTCAATTTTGAAGGTAAGTTGAAAGGACTATTTACTCTTGTAATTATGAAGTGTTTGATGATGTGATTATAATGAGAGGGTTACACTGAGACTACAATAATTTCACGATTAAGTGAGTGATTAATTTACTGGGGATTTTCCTTAGATGGCCAGGGATTTTTCCACAGATTGCATGCTTTTCCCTGTGACTTTCTCAAGTCTTATCACAACTACGCACGTGGTTCCAGAGCATTCTTTGGCCTTACTTGAAGGGTTGATATGCGGCAGATTTTTGGCAGAGGTTATTTTGGTAAAGTTTTTGGGTGGGGGGGTTATAGTGAGGTTAGGTTAGTAACTTTTAGGGGGTTATAATGAGGTTAGGTTAGTAACTTTTAGGGGTTATAGTGAGGTTAGGTTAGTAACTTTTAGGGGTTATAGTGGGTTAGGTTAGTAACTTTTAGGGGTTATAGTGAGGTTAGGTTAGTAACTTTTAGGGTTATAGTGAGGTTAGGTTAGTAACTTTTAGGGTTATAGTGAGGTTAGGTTAGTGACTTTTAGGGTTATAGTGAGGTTAGGTTAGTAACCTTTAGGGGTTATAGTGAGTAGGTGTAACTTAGGGTTTATAGGTGTTAGTAACTTTTAGGGGTTATAGTGAGGTTAGGTTAGTAACTTTTAGGGGTTATAGTGAGGTTAGGTTAGTAACTTATAGTGAGGTTAGGTTAGTAACTTTTAGGGGTTATAGTGAGGTTGTTAGTAACTTATAGTGAGGTTAGGTTAGTAACTTTCAGGGGTTATAGTGGAGATTAGGTTTAGTAACTTTTAGGGGTTATGGTGAGGTTAGTTTAGTAACTTTTAGGGGTTATAGTGAGGTTAGGTTAGTAACTTTAAGGGGTTATAGTGAGGTTAGGTTAGTAACTTTAGGGGTTATAGTGAGGTTAGGTTAGTAATTTGGGGTCAGGGGTGGTTTATAGATGAGGTTAGATTTGTTACTTTTAAGGGGTTATAGTGAGGTTAGGTTAGGTTACTTTTAATGGGTTATAGTGAGGCTTAGGTTAGTAATATTGCGGGGGTTTATAGTGAGGTTAATTAGCAACCCTTAGGGGGTCCATGGGGGCGCAGCCCTTCTGGCTAGGAAGTTAGGTTTTTCTTTGACCTCCTATGCACCCAGCAAGCTTGGTTGGCCTAGAAAATCTTGGGTTTTTGGTAGGGAAGGCAGACAAAGATTATTTATTGCTCTCCAAATTGTCCAAATTCTACATGATATCCAATTTAGGAAAATTCCCTAACAGTGGTATCCAGGAATTCCCTAGATTTTTACATATAGGGGACTTTTGATGATTTTTGGTGGGAGCCATAAATCACTATATTTGCTTCCCCCACCCAAAAACCCCGTATTCCCGCCAGTCCTTCCAGGTTGTTGGCTACTAGGGGGAGAAGAAAAAGATTGGGTGAAGGACTTCTTCTAAGATTTACCTTCTAGTGTTTGCCCATACTCTCTTCATCCCACATGACATGACATGTTTCGTCGGTTCTTGTGGCGCCACGGGTTTTTGGAGGCGGACGGGCTCGGCAACGTGCCCGCGCCACCTTCACGGGAGCTCGATCTGCGAACCCTCAGCGCAGACCCAGACACGGGGGCTGCGCTGAGGGTGTCCCAGGTCGGGGCTCCCGTGAAGGTGGCCCGGATGTTGTCCCGAGGCCGTCCGTGCGGAAGCCCGTGTGCCGCGGGAAACAGAAAGAAACATTGCCATAGTGCCATATGACCTCTGTGTCGGCACATTCACTATTAATATATACTATTATTATTATTATACAATACCAATACCAATACCATATTATAACAAGCTTGTCCCAAGCTTGTTTTGTGGAGAATGCGGAATATTTGCCTGGGGTACAAAATATGCGTCGCAACCACATAGTTTTGAGTTAGGGGTGTCGAAAAATACCTAGATCTAGGGGAAATTTATTGGTTTCTTAAGAGTCCAAGACGTGTAAAAACCTAGACCTCCAGAATGATGACCAAAGTGTCGAAAACCCCCCCAACGCTGGGTTAGGTTAAATTTTGGTTGGGAAAATTTTTTGATATAAGGAAATTACCCTAGATGTAGGGAATTTTTCCCCCCCCTACACAACTCTTAAATTACGTTTTTCCCGACGCAAAATTTGTTCCCCACCCCCAAAACCGCGCATTCCAAGGTCCCAAATTTTTTTTTGGGGACCGGGGGAAGAAAATGGGCAACACTAAAATTCCAAAGAATAATATCTATTTTTAAGTGGAAACGGCGTCGCCCCCCGGCAGTTCTCGTCCATTTAACCCCTAACCTAACCTGGACGTTGGTTTATTAGTAACCTAAAAGGGGGAAAAAGGGGGGAAAATGCAAAATTATGCATTTCCCGACGATTTTGAATGTAACCATCATTCTTAACACATAAAAATCAGGGGAAAAGAGTTTTTTAACCTGTACTATTACTGGTTAAACTAGGGTTTAATGGACGGAGTTTCACGTTCGCTACGACTTTTACCACGTTTTCTTAAAATTTGTTTTTGCTCTTGTTTATTGTTTTTTTTTCCGTTAAGGGTACCCCCTCACGTCGTGGTGCTCCCCGCTGCATCCAAACCCGCGTCCCTGTGTTTTGCGGTTCCCCGGGTCCGATTTGATTTAGTGCCCTCCCCTGCTCACGACGTATATCCAGGCCGGGGGTTCACCCGGGATTTTTTTGTGGGTGGTTGTCCAAATGATGTTTAATTTTTCCACTGAGCATTCTGTGGGGTTCCTTAAATTTTCCGGCGGGTTTTGTTAATTTTTTTCCCAATATGAGGCGACTGGTTTGATAGGAGGGTCTTGATCCTGGCTGTGTTTCTGATGGTAGTTTTTTTCTCCTCCTTCCCTTGCGACCGTTTTTGGGGTTTGCGGGTCACTGTGGCGGGGGGTTGGGCACAAGGTTCTCCACGTCTTCGGGTATTAATATCTGTACTCTCCCTCCGCCTCTGTTGTGGTAAAGGCCCCCTTTTTGAATCTTTCCCAATAATTGGGGTTTTTCATTCCTCCATTTGTCTGGTTAAGACCTTTGAACTGATTCGGGGCTTGATTTCTGCTACTCTGGAGGGACCACAATGGCTACAGATCCAGCACTATTTTGTCCAGTGCCTTCCCAGATTTTAACATCACCCCTCTTCTCGGGAATAAAAATGTTCTAGGACCCAAACCCTGCATTTTTCTGGTTTTTTCCCCTTTTTTTTCTATTGGTTCCCAAAATGGGGCATCGTCGCTGAGGGGACCCCAGGCCTTCACTTGCTGCTTGATGTAATTTTTCTCGCCTTCCTTGCAGGAAAGGTGTGGGGTTTTGGTTGTTTTTTGCCCCCAACTCTGAGTGACTGAAATCTATTTATCGTTGATTCTTTATTATTGTTTCCCCAATAAATTAGATTTTGTTAAATCCTGCTGTTTTGGGTTTAAACTTTTCTTGTCTTCTTCTTCTACTATTTTTTATCATCTGCAAAGGATGTTTACTTTTGATTTTGACACCCCCCTCGTAAATACCCCAAAGGGAAAATGATAAACAGTAAGGCCCAAGGACGACCTTTGGGGGGACACCACTTACAACTTGTGGTGTCTGCAGACAGGGCCCCATTCGCTGTTACTACTTGCTTCGGGATTTAGAAGCTGGGGAGCCACACCCAAATTTTTCCCCGTTATGCCCAGATGCTCAGATCTGTACACTACTCTCTACTTGCGCTCTTTTTCAAAATGATGTAATTTAAAAATTACCCTTTTTTGTGTCTATAGCGCAGACAGACAACCCCTCCTCCAAACTCTATTTCGCACTACCCTGGACCTAGGCCAGGATATTTCTCGTGGGTCGGGAATATCACATCTCGCGGGGGTAGCCATCACGCAGCTACAATTCCCCCAAGATAAGCGCGTATTTTTTTTTCCCTCCCCAATCAGTCACACAAATATAATACCCAATCAAAGGCTATTAAAACTGTTAATAATCCTGTACACTTTTTTCACTCACCGCGGCTGGGGCTGACTGCCTCTTCCCTCTTGTGCTCCACGTTTCAACTTGTCACTGATCGCCAGTGTGAATCATGAGACGTCTGATATATGGCGGTCTCCCCATTTTTTCCCGCCCGGCGGGCCGCATAACAATGAACTGCAACACCTCCTATTTAACCATTCCTTATTTTTTTCTTCTTTTCTTGCTGTCTCCTCTATACTACACTACTACATTGTTGTTCCCCAAATACACATATTTCACTCCCTACTGTTGCTGATGACATCAACACCAAATCCCGACAAATTCCCTCCCGCAGCCGCATAGTCGGCCCGCCCTTCTTGGTAGGGCGTCTGCCATTTGTTTCATGTCTCCACCCCGTTCCCTCCTTAATTCCCCTTGATCCAACTATCTCGAAGCACTGATAAATCAATCCTCAGAAGCTTTTTCCCCCAAATTTATAGGTGTATAGGGCTTCCCTACCCCAAAACGGTTGTCCACAAACCTCTGATAGGGATCCTCCCACATCCGGAGACTTGAAATAGGGCCACTCCCCGCAGTAAAAGCACCACCGAGGCCCAGGGCCGCAGCAATTAAATTGCCACCCGCGTTTTACTGCCAGAAAAGGGCCCCCGTACAATTATTAGGGGTCGCACAAAAAGATAATAAACCCCCTTTTGAGATCCTCCCCCCTGCGGTTGGCGAAGGATCGTCAGCGTAGCACTAAAATGTGGCCTCATCTAAAGGTCTATCCTCGGGGGTAACAAAACCAAAATATCCGTTTTTCACACCTCAATCACCTTGTTTTGTCTCAAATTTAAATGTCAACACCGTACCTTTGGAATTGAAACCTCAGCTCCACACTCGAACGCTATTCCGGGGGGAGTGTGAGAGCCCATCCAATTTAATTGCCCAACCAACCCACGATTTCTGTTTTTTCCCCCCTCGTTCTAAAATCCTCTCTTCTCCAACCCCGACCTTGCTAAGGGGGAACCCGGATTCCCCAAAGATGCTCCATCTGAAACTGGCGTTGTGATACCCGCCGTCCTCTTGGTTTAACTCGTTTGAGGGGGCCCCACCCTACTTAAAAAGCACTCTGAATCGAAAGACCCCCCACTTGGGAAGGGCCCACCAAATGTTTTATGACGTCTGCTCAAAGTTTCATGTACCAGCCCACAAAATCATCCACATATACGCATATGATACCCTCTTTCCACCCTGTTGGCTCCACGAAAAAAATGCGGGTCCAGGGACAAAACTTGGGACCGAGACTATCAGCTGTTCCTTCACCCTCTGTACCATTTCTGGGCCCCGTCGCAAAACCATACACAGTCTTTTCCCCAGACGCCCAAAACCCTTGTCCCAAATCGGGGAGGTATCAGGTACACTTCACGCTCTTTTTGTTCCTTGGGTACGCAGCTTGTATTCCATTTGTGGCACCCCAACCATTACTGAGGGAGTACCATTGCCCAAAAGGACGCCTCCTTTGAAAAATGTGGGGAGTTCTCTGCACCCCATGGTGTCCTCCTCAAAGCCCTGGCTACCAGCGTGCCTTCACAATAGTCTTCCCTTCCTTCACTTTTCTGTGACCACCCCAAAGTACAGATATAGCTTGTTGACCACATTCTCCACCTCTTCATACACCTCCTTGGTCCTCCAAATTCCAATCTCTTTTCCTTAGCACAACCACCTCTCTGTATTAAACAACACAAGCTTTCTGTCGCCTCGTCCACTGTTTTCCCTGACTTTAAAAACTCTGTCCAGATCCCTCCAATAATGTTACCATCTTTGTCCCTTAATGTTTTAGCAGTTGGAGTATCGACCAGTCCCCCCTTCCCCCCCCGACTAACAATTTTTTCCCAAAATCCCTCACCACTCGCTTTCTCAAAATTTATCCTTTGACCCCTTTAAATCTCACTACGGATTGCCCAAAACACCCGAGGCACTCGCACCCGTTTCCGTCTGCCGAACGTCACCTTTTTGCCGTCCAAGCCACCGCCCCCCTCACCCACAAAAATCAACAATTTTTACGAGGATGGTCGTCATCATCCGAGTCCTGTCTGAATCCCCGAATCCCAAATTTTCCCCATCCCCACCACACTAGGGGCTGCGAACTGGGATTGGACTAGACACATCTTCCTCATTTGACCTGCACAGGATCAAACATGGTCGGTGCCCTGGGGAATTTGCATGTGTGCACCCTAACCACATTCCACCGTGCTTCACTAAAAATGTTTTCCGTCCCTTTCCCCAAATTATGGGCCCGGTCCCCCCCACTTTTACTGTCTAGACCTTGTAGTAAAAAATCATCTCCGTATGTAGGTCTCCGGGGGCGCTGTCTCCACTTTGACGAATCTCTGTCACCTTTCACTAATTCCGCTACGGTAAATGCCCCCCCCTTCCGCGTGAAGTGCATTTAGGTTATCCTTCACTATTTGCGGGTGGCCTCGCCGTCTACGCCGTAGATTATCATAAAAAGGGTCCTTTTATAGACAAACTACTCAGCAACAACGGTAAATTCAGTTCACCCACTCAGAGTCACTTTGGGCCCCATTCCCTATACAACAGGGAAAAGTAACTTTTTTGAGGAAATCACAGAAATACCATTGCCAAAAGTGAAACGGAATTAGAACATTCCTCTTTCACAAGTCCAGCTCATTTCGTCACCCTTTACATACGCTTCGAGCCAACGGAACCCCCCAGTGTTTGTACACCTGTATCAAGGCGGCAACCCCTTTGATTCACTTACTAGTTTTTAAAATTGTCCTCGCTATCTTTATCATTCACAAACCCCGAATAAGTTCACTGGTTCCTCAACGTACCCCCCTGGCCTCCTTTGTTTTCTAGGCGTCAGGGGATCACGTGCCCAGTGTATTCGATTCACAAATAGCACATTTGGATATTTTACCCTATGCCCCCCCTAGGATTTTTTTTTCCTCCTATCCTGTCTTTGACGTCCACTATTACCACCCCAGGGGATGCCTTGGGGGTCCCCGCCAAACCCCCGTCTACCTCGCTTTTTCCGCCCACATACAGGGCTTCCTCACTTTCACCAAAATGCCCGCATTTCCCCCAAAAAAAGGTTCTGTTTTCTGTATGTGGGGGGCTCGGTCCCCCTTTGCACCACTCGAAATATTCGGTTGAGCGTCGCCTTCATATTTTTCGTATGTAACCACCCGGTTTTTCTGACAGACTAATTGCTTCTCTCTTTCCTCTAACAAAAATAAGCCAATAAAATGAAGGGCCAAACCGAAACATCAAGCTTCAACCCCCGCTTTTTAAAACCATGGGACGTATGTTCAAACTCTGACACAAAGTCCTTAATCTCTGCTCTCTCTTTTCTCCGTAGGCTATATAAAGCCTCAAATGCTGCAAATTTCCTTCTTCCTTCATCGACCAAAAACACATCATCCAGTCTCTTCAATAACACTTCCACGCCATCCTCTGCCTCCAACTTGGTCTTATCAATTTCCGACGATGCACTTCTGGCCCGCCCGGAAAGTGACAGATGTATTGCCAGCGCACGCTTCTTCTTTTCAATTGTGGTCAGTCTACACCACACACCTACATCCTCCTTCCACATCTCGTATTCTTCATCATGCTCCAATTTCGGAGGCCACTTCAGTGAACACGCCATTAGTGCAGTTGTGTAACTACGCTCTGCTACCCAATGTAAATAATCCTGTACACTACTGCACTCACCGCGCGCTGGGGACTGACTGCCTCTTCCCTCTTGTGACTCCACGTGGTCAACTTGTCACGTGATCGCCAGTGATGACATCATGAGACGTCTGATGATATGGCGGTCTCCCATTGGTTCCCGCCGCGGCGGGCGCGCATAAACATATGAACGTGCTAACACACTCGCTATATTAACAATAACTTTCGAGCGGCCAATCATAGGCTCTTAATTAAAACAAAGCTCCTAAATTTGTATCGGCCCTCGGGTAAAGTCAGTTGGCTACTTGAAATGATGGAGTGTAGTGACGCGGGTACATACCAACAACATCGAACGGCTCTGGAAAGACATTAAGAGCTGGGTTCTCAGAGCTGGCAACAAAAAAGACCACTATAGGCAGTACTTCGCCCGATACTTGTTCTGCCACAGTCACCAAGACCCAACCACCATCTTCCATCACTTCCTACGGAAAATTGCTCGCTGCTTCCCACTACCTCAGTAGGTAAGAGTGCTAAGGTTAGGTTAGGTATACTTTGTGGTTAAGGTAAGGTTAGGTTAGGTTAGGTTAGGTATACTTTGTGGTTAAGGTTAGGTTAGGTTAGGTATACTTTGTTCTTAAGGTTAGGTTAGGTTAGGTTAGGTATACTTTGTGGTTAAGGTTAGGTTAGGTTTCATTAAAACCTATAAGTTTAGGTTAGGTTTCATTAAAGCTTATAAGACCCTGACTAATTTTTCCCGGCGAAATTTTAGTGCTTTTTCTGATGGCGAAATTTTCTTTTTTTTCTTTTCTTTCGAAAACTATGGTTTTGCGCAAAATAAAACTATCTCCATTAGATAAAGCACCTATTTTAGGCCATGAATTCATTGTTTTCAAATTCAGTTTTGAAAAAGCACCTATAAACTCTCGTCCATTACCAAAATACCCTTTATTCTAACTTTTCACCTATTACAAGTGGAACTGTCGCCGAAAATGTCCACGTCGGCGAGAGTTCTCGGTTGGTGTTTCGCCGAGAATTCCTATCGGGGACAATTCTATAAATCTTTGAGAACCTCTTGCTACAAAGTATCCGTAATATCTACCAAAACGAGTGCCAGATTAATTCAAAACACATTAAAACTATTTAGGAAAACTAAGTTTCGGCCTTGAAATCGCAGGGTGACCTAAACCGCCTATGAACCACCACTTCCTCCGAAAAACTCACTCGGCCGACAAGTTGTGAAAAAGCCAGAAATAGCACACCCACCCTTTTGAAGTCCTTCTGTGTTTTTGTTGTTGTTTGGGGCGGCGAGGATCCCTTGAGCACCCCTTGGAGCCCCGGTGATGTCCTATGATGCTCTATACACAGGCGTGGTAGTTGACCTGTCTTCCTCAGGCAGGCACAGGTGAGGCAGATTGCAGCGTATATCTTCAGCGTATATCTTCAGTGTGTTGCCGTGAGGGGGGGACGCTGTGACCAGTGTTGCCAGACAGTCTCAGGGGGCTACTCGCGAGGTTTTTCATACCTTGATCTTGATCTTGATTTGGGAATCACCCAGCAGATGCTGTCAGTGAAGCCTTTGGTCCGGCGTTCTCCCACACATGTAATCTGTTGGGAGAGAAGCAAAAGGGGGAAGCAAAACTAGGGATTTCTTTTTCACCTCCTTCCTCTCTCTGCATCACATTCATACGGGGTCCCCCATCACTGAGGGGCCCCCTGCCTCTCATGCTCTCTCATGCGTGCTCTCCAAGAATTCTCCAAGAATTCTTTTACACTCTCAATCACACGACTGTCACTCCTCCACTCAGCACACAACCCCAGCAGGTACTCCATCTCCACTCTCCTGTCTCTCATTTCTCTCCATTCTTCCACTCCGACCTCTCCTACCACTACCTCCAACATCTTTGTTCTAGCATACTCATACCGTTTACATTCCAGCATCAAGTGCTCCACGGTTTCATCCACTCCTGTCACACACATCTCACACACCTTGCTGCCACCATTCTTCCATCTGTACATACGACTATTTACCTCCAGCGACTTTGTCCTGGCTCTGAAGAGTAGGTCCCCTCCATAGCCACCATCATAGAACCTTTCATACCGTGGCTGGTCCTTTCTCCTGTACCATTCCAGTGTTGATTTCTCACTCATTTCCCTCAGCCATTCTTCTTTCCCTTTCTCTTCCACTCTCCTATTTATTTCCTTTTTGCATACAGCCATACTCCCATGTCTCATCACTCCTGTCACAAACATTCCCAGTTCACCTGTCCATCTTTCCACTTTTACTGAGTCTTTCATCCACTTCCCATACATATTCCAGTCCCAAACCTTGCTTGCCCATTTGTTGTCATCCATTCGTTGCAGTCTAGCTCTGTACCTCAGTCCTGCCTTTGCTATCCTCTCTCTGAACGTGCTCCATCCCATGTCTCCTCTAATCACTTCCACTGCCACATATCTATTGGCTCCTAATGCTATTCTGCCTGCTTTGTTCTGTGTTACTTCCAATCTGTCCAACTCCTTCCTAGACCACACCATTGTTTCCAGGCCGTACATAATGCTAGGGACTGCCACACCCTTCCATAGTCCTCTCACCACTTCATACTTGTTGGCCCGACATCTTGCCACACTGCCTAGCCTTCCAACCCACTGGTTGGCTCTAGCTATCCTCTCATGTTTAGTTTTCTTACAGCCTTTATCATCCAACCAAATACCCAGATATTTGTACTTTTTCGTTCTCTTTATTTCATTCCCACCCACCATCCAAATCCTGTCATCATCAGAGTCATCCCCATTCACCACCAACACTTGACTCTTCTCCTTACTGAGCCTAACGTTGAAGTCCCTTCCATACTCAGTCACAGCATTCAGCATCTCTTGTAGCTCATTGTGGTTTTCACTATAAGGAACACCACATCATCTGCATACATCAGTACACTCAACACTTCATCTCCAATTTTCACACCCAGACCTGTACGCTTCACTCTCACTGCCATTTCCTCAACATATAATCCAAAAAGTAGAGGAGAAAGGACACAGGCCCTGTCTTACTCCTCTCTTACTATTCACCCATCCAGTCTCGAGGTCACCCATACTGAACTTGGCCTGTGTGTTCTCATACATATTGCTTATTATTTTAACAACCTTCTCACTCATGCCAATCGTCTCCAACACCTTACATAGCATTCTCCTATCCACTCTGTCATACGCTTTCTCAATACAGGGAGGTCCCGAAGATACGAGCAGTTAGGTTCCACCTGGCATACTCGTAAAGCGAAATCTCGTATAACGAAACACATAACTAATGGTAAAATATAGGTTTGGTTCCAGGACTAACAATTAAAAAAGAAAAAAAAAAAAAAAGCGTTTTTCAAGCTAAAATAAACTATAGTAAACACACAACACACAGCGTCTATATTACCCACACTGTACTACCTATTATGTAGAAAAAGCATTCTGAAAGAAAATAGCACACAAAATAACATAACTGCACATTAATTAAACATAAAACATGCATAGCAAGCAAAAAAGACGTTGTACTGTAGGGGACGCCGCGTGATACAAAAGAGGGTAGTGTAGCGGTCCCAAGGTTGGGGCAACACACCTGGCTAATTACTCCTAAGGATCAGGCCGCGCCATATGCTTAATTACCCTTCAGGTCACGGCTTGCTAGGGGTGACCTGACTGGGGTCAACCAAATCCCCCTTTGTCCAGCCTGGGAGTGGTAGGGCGCGTATTTTGAACTTGATAATTTTACTCACCGCCAGTTTGAATGTCGTATCATTGAGATTTTTGATCTCTTGTATATTGACAATACACCCTTAAGAAGTTACACCTCTCGTATCATCGATTATCGTTACCGAATGCTCGTAATAACGGGACCCATCCCTGTCGTCTAGAACAGGTTAGATATTTCTTTCTCCCATCCTTCCTTGTTCTCTCAATCACTATCACTTCATTCATATACAACATATTTTCCTCACCTCTTCTGTCTTTTCTGAATCCATTCTGTCTCATTTCACGCCATCACCTTATTTCTTTCCCAACTTCACCTATCTTTCATTCAGTACAAAACCATAGAAAATCTTACATGGTACCGGTGTCAACAGTTACACCGCTTTGCCTGTAATTTTTAATGCTCGCTTCCTACTCTTGTGTCCTCGCCTTATGTATGAGGTCACTCTACTGTCATTCCAGGCAGCGGCGAGGCACACCCTTTGTCCTTCTCTCATATATTGGCCTAGCGAACACTCTATGCTTCCCTCAATTACTCCTCACCTCCGCGCTCTATATAATTCATATCGGATACCGTCCCATATCTAGGAGGGCCTTTCCATTTTTCAGTTTTCTTTAGGCATCCCTTCAATCTCATCCATTCTTATTTCTTCATCCATCTTTCGCTCTATTTTCCTGTTCAAGTGTGTGCTCCTTCCTCAGGTTACGTGCCCCCTAAGTCACTATCAGGCTCATTCACACTCTATCTCCAATATCTTATCACTTAGAAGTCTTCTATCAGCTCTGACCATTTCCTTTTTCTCTCTTAGTAGACCGCCATTCACTCACAGTTCTTCTACATTTCCTGTATGCTTACTCTCTCTCGCTCTCAAGAACTTAATAGCATTTCCCTAACCGTCGCTTCCTCACCTTTTTCGGCTAGTTTTCTGATCCTTTTCTCATCTTCTTCACTCTTTCCTTCCTCACCAAGGGCATTTCAGCCCTCGCTTTTGGCTTGGGACCTCGTATCTCTTCGCCACATGCTCTTTTCATACTCATATTCTTTCAGCTTCACTTTTGCCTATTCTTTATACAGACTCCTACACTTTGCCTATTTTGCTGTTTCCTTGTTCTTCTGTCCTTGTCGATCTTCATTGTTCAGCAACTCTTTCTTGTCCTGCCATTTGCTCTCTTGTCTTGTTCTGCCGATGCTCTCTTCTCCTCACACTTGTTAGGGGCCTTCCTTAACAATCTCTTCTTCATACTCACCACAGCCTCTCTCATCCGCGCCTCAACCATTCATCTTCCCAGCTTCCGGTCCTCTTACTCACGCACTTTTCTCTTGAAATAGAATCCTCAGTCTGCATCTCTAAGTTTCCACAGCGCATTCCTCTCCATTCTTTTCACGTTTCGACATTCTTTTTTCCTTGGTCAACCTTTCATACTCCCTTATTGCCTATGACGTTAGGGTCACTCAGCTACGGTCGATTGTCTCTTGGTCCTCATCCCACCCACATACTTCTCAACCCGTTCTCTAGGGCCTTCCGTGTTCACTACTATAAAGTCATGGCTAGATTCATTGTCGCCTTCTCACTCCATGTCACTCTTATTCAGCCAACGGTCACATTCAAAATTTCATAATTCATTCTCCTCTGCAAGTCAAGCAGCAATTGGCCATTTTCCTTTACTATCCTCTCCTAACACACCAATGTGACGCATTCATGTCTCCCATCTACATCAGCATTTTCAACTTCTATTCTGTTTTATACAGACCCTTTGCACAATTCTATACTTTCCTTTCTATTCTCAGTTTCTCGCTCCTGTTCCTTCGCAGCTGTCATGTACACACTATCACCAAGATCCTTTCTCTTCCCGCTTTCGACCTTATATTCTCGGAGACGTACTGGGCCATAATATCCTCATCCCATTTCACACCCTCACTACTCTATACATGCTTCCTGTCCTCACTAGTCTTCCTCTCTCCACTGCCGGCCATCCTTTTTCTGCTGCTTACTTCTGCCCTTGGGCCTGATCTATCTGTAGAGTCTCAGATCTAAGTTCAATTCTCTCTCTCCATTTGTGTTTCTGCACTCGCACTTACGTCAATGTTCCATTCATTTCATTTCGCATGCTGGATGTCTTTCGCATTTTTTCAACATTCCATCGCTTTAACAATTTCACATCGCAGCCCAACCTCACATTCCGCTTTTGTTGTCAACGAGTCACTTTCGTTCGCATGTTTGTGTCACCGCTCTTTTCCCTCAACTTGCAGGTCTCTCAGTGCGCTCGTATCCACTCAAGTCATTCTGCGGCCGCCGATCCGCCTCTCCTCCTTCCCAGTTTAGGGTGCACTTTGTCTCCTCTCAAGTACTCTCCTGTGATGAGTTCAGCCGTCCAGGGTCTTATAACTTACTCCGGATAGTCCTCTCTTAGATACAGTAGCTGGGCACTCCGCTTTTCAATTCTTACCATACCTCGCTCTTGGAGTCGCTTGTTTGTGTTGCGTCTTATTTCCTCAACGGCCTGCATTTTCCCGAGGTCGCCTCATATTCGCCACCTACAGACACTCGTACTTTCTTCCTCCCTTCTTTATATCCTTAAGGCACTCATCACCCTTGCCCTCGCGTCTGCTCTCGGGGGGCGCTAACGGCTGCCTAGGCTGTCCCGTCTCCCTCCCTTTCATTATCACCATTCCTTCCTGTAGTCAACCATTCGCCTCTCCCTCACCTCCTTCACAACATCCTTCCATACCGCTTGCTGCACTCAGGCTAAGCGCGCACACTCTTCTGGTCTCGTCATAGCCAACGTGTCGCTCTACCATTCTGCACGCATGACTATCTCCTATACACAGTAGGGGCTCACTTCTTTGCCCGCTGCGGTTGTACCTCCGCGTTGCTCTACCAGTCCGTGACGCCCCCTGGGGTGGTATATGCTCTGCCTGACCTTATCTCCCCCACTGCGGGCGCTTGTCTCGGCCACAGCTCACACCCGGAGCCGGGGGCTCAGGTTCCCGGCTAGCCCTAGCTACCCTCGATGCCGGCTGGGCCGACTTAGGCGCGTAGAGTGGCGGCGAACGGCTGGCCGCCGTCGGCATGAAATTTCCTCCCGTCAGCCCTCCGAAGCCGCTCTGGTGTATTTTCAGTGACGGATAATTATACTATGGTTGGAAATTAATGTACGATTTCGAGATTGAATATTTCTATGTGTAAACATTTTGAAACCAGTTGATATGATTATCTTGCTTGCTGTAGTAATTACATCTATAGTGAACAAGGCAGGCGGCTACATTGACGTCAACTGCTCCGGAGCCCTCTGTGCGCTTGGTTAGTATTTGTAAGTGGGAAATATTCATTTCATATTATTATAGATTAACAAAACAGTAATATGCATAGTATCTGCAATATCGTAGACCATCACTATTGATTAAGCCTGTTGCAACTATTAAAAACTGTTATAGAAGTTTTTACAATCGTTTAATAGAAATTATCATGATTTTCAGTTTATTTTCAAATATTTCCAGCTTGAATCATGAGAGCGGTACCCAGATTGATACATAGAAATAAGAGAGATAAGCGTATCATAGAAGTGAGTTTACATGGAAATATAGGTTTCAGTTGTCTATGTGTGCCGGCTAGTATCCTATAAAAATAACATTTGTTATTACCTGCAAAGATTACGGATACCTGTGCACAAAGAGATCAATATTTCCTTATTTTCAATAAGGCTTACGCCACATATTATCATACACATATCAATACTCAACGTTACCCCTAATTAAGAGAATATTAGTAGTGAGGGAGGAATTAACATGTATAATATGATTTATATTCGATGATTTAGGCTACGAGATATATTATTGAATTCCAGCTATCAATGCCTAAACTGCGAGACGTACGATAGCCATTACAAAGGGGTTAAAAACTCCTACCCAAAGGCCTAAAGTATCACCATTAACCAGTCGATAACATAGATGAGACCTTCTTATACTATGTTTTCGCTAGTCATTATATCGAAATACGACTGAATAAATATAAATGATTGCAGTGAGACCGTTTTTTTAGGAATTACCTCGGGCAGCGTTGTGTCAGTGACAGTGAGTGAATCAATTCAAATCATTTACTTGGAAACGCAAAAGTGGGTGGAGTGTTGTTTGCTGTTCGCCGCAATCCAATATCCTCTAGTTCATGGCTGTGTGTTGGCCTGAATTTTGGGTTTCTAAAGCTTTAAATTAATACATGTTCTTATGGACCGATACAAATGAATCGAACCCGTCACACAAAACTATCATTGTGTTGCTGTAACTCCTATGGGGATTTTAGAACTGGTCAACGTTTTTTGGTGATATTACTTGATTAGAAATTTTTCATTAGATTATCAACTTATGGAGGATTTAACTTGAGTCTTATGACTTCGCTATGTGATTTATAGTTTGACCCGTCTCACTGGCGGAGAGTACTGAAATTGGGGGGTTATTTAATGGGGAAGGTTAAGGGTTTAGGTTAAGGGAAACAGGGTGTGAGGTAAGGGGGTATGCGCCACCGAGTCGGCAGCGAGTACTTCTCTGTTTACTCCCTGGCACGTTTATTGGGGGTTGAATAATAGTAAGATTAATTTATTGTTGGTAGTCGTGATTGATACTGGAATTATACGCGAGTAAGGCGAAGGCCATCAAAAATGACTCTTTTGGAAGTGTGGTAATTACTTGTCGGCTAGACGACAGAATATCAACCTGGGGTTTTATACTAACCCAAGATACTATATTTGGAAAACATCTTCCTATTTAGTTCATTACTGAAATTAGTATGTCTCTTGCTTGAGATGCCATATCCAACATTATAAGGGTTAATCCAACACGAAACTCTAATCGGATGTATAAGAAAAAAACTTTAGCACTCTGAATTACGGAAGTCTCTTCTATGTGATGAAAGGAATGCTCTTTATGAGCATAACTCATCGCTCACTGATCCTATTTATTGAATTATGCCTATACTTATGTAACTACCGCTGATATTTCTAATACACATGGAATATATATAATATAAGGAGAGAAAATGTTAGAGTAGCTGAGCTGTTTTGTATTCACAAGACGCAAAAGAGAAAAAGAAAAACAAAAAATAAAAAAAAAAGAAATTTGAGCTTGATGAGGTACACGATCGGCCCCTTTTTTTTTTTCTAGCAGAGGATGAGGGCGTATGACTCCTCCGTCGAAGCCTATCGGTAAGGATGAGCGGGGACTCGTTAATAATACTTTTTTTTTTTTTTTTTTTTTTTTTTTTTTTTTTTTTTATAGGATGGGTTGACCTCCTTTACGTTAGGCGTAACTAAACATTGTTACCCATATTTGAAAGAATTATAACCAGGAAAGGGGGGTGGGGGGAAAGAGCGAATGTGGATTGACTTACCTACAGGAGGATGAGCTCTAAATTTGTCTCACGGGCCGTCTCACGAGCGTTACCCCGCCCAGGCAGAAAAAGGGTAATCCGTTTGAAGGGTCTAGACGTGACCTCAAATGAAGGCTTATGATCACAAACTAACTAATTAAAATAATGAGACTCTTGTTACCTAAGACAAGGCTCCTATATACAGACCTGTTACTTTGGATATAGAAGAATTATAATATTTTCTATATTCTAATACCCAAGAAGGGTGTTTCTTATATGTAATTTCGACTTCCAACGCTGTTTCACGAGTGAGAGGGTTGGAATATGTAGCCTAGAAATTTTGTAGCTTTCCATTATAGCGCATAATCTTTACTAACACGGTCCCCATGTATGAACCATGATCGATAAAGATAGGGTTTTTTGAAAGCATTTAAGAATCTAAGAGTGTTACTCGGTCTGATCAGACAGCTGTGGGAAAGATGAAAGATTTGAACTCATTAGTTATCACTGATCGCGGAATAATTTCCCACTGATTTTGACTTACCCGCATACGGCATGTCGGGGGGGATGGAAGAAAGAGGAAAGAAATGGGGAGAAGGAACGATAAGAGATACACACAAATGGGCGCTTAGGCAGGACAATGATGAGAAAATATGGCGGAAAAGAAAGAAGGTCTGAGTTCGACCCGTGAAACTGGAAAAAGAACTACTTACACAGACATAAACTCGGATTATATGATAATAATTCCTCATACCTATCTCTCGCCCGAATAATTGGGCTATTAACAGCTGTACAGTGTTTCCTACGTACCATGCAATGTAAACCCAATAACGAAATGTTTTTTGTACTTATGAAATAAACCATGCCGTAGCAATTATGATCTCCTTTCATCGCTATATACTGGATAACGACTAGAGAGATTTTATGGTTATGCAAGCTTTTCTAAGATATATTGCAGATAGAGTATTTTTTTATAAGTGTTGCAACATCCCCATTAAAGTCTAGTAATCGGTCGAATGGGTTGTGCAACACCCCTTAAACATACTAATATCTGGGCAATATACTTAGAATATAACCCATAAATATTCCTCAATCATTAATATAACGCGGAGCAAATGGTCATATGTCCCTACGGCGTGCCTCTGGAGGGCGGCCCTCCGGTGAGCCTCTGCGCAATTCCCAGCAGCCCATACGTCCGTACCTTCGTCTGGCCCGCCGTAAGACATCACGGAGGGCCTCCGGAGGCCCTCCGTCTTTAGTGTTTGCTGGTAGCCTCCATCACGCCCTCACAGCTTAGCTGCCGCTACATTCAATCGATTGGGGGGGCGGATCGCCCGCCTCACCCACGGCTTCAGTTGTCCGCACTGCCTCTATGCGAGGATGAGGAGGGGGTGCAGGTCCCCCCATTCTCCCCACACCCTCAACCTCCCCCTATCCGCCCTATTTCGACAGCTTCCACCGTTGTCAGCTCCCCTAGTCTAACCCCAACCCTCAACCTCCCTAGTACCGCCCTGGCTACATCTTCCACCGCTGCAGCTCCCCTGGGGGGAGGGGGTGTGGTGGATGGGGTGTTGGTAGGGGGGAGGGGGGGTAGGTGGGGGGGGGGGGGAGGGGGGGGGGGGGGGGGGAGGGGGGGGGGAGGGGGGGGGGGGGGGGGGGGAGTGGTAGTCTTCCTCTCCTTCGGGCATGTCTGCTTTGATGAGTCTAACGTCAAGCAGCCCTCATCCCCAGTGCCCTTTGGAGTACGTTGAGTAGAGATCTAGAACTTGAACTTGAGTTGGGAGCTTGGGAGGTACCCAGCGAAAGCCTTTTGTCCGGCGCCATATGTAAACAAACCCTTTTGCCTCATCCAGCTGTAATGAATTGGCCATGGCAGCAGTCTCTTTGAATACCGAAACCTACCGAAATAACCCTGAAAATATACGCTTGGGAAATTATCCATGAAACCACCCTCTCGTAATTAGAGGAACTTAAACTCGAGAAATGCCAGTGGTCGCTGGCTGTTTTTTAACTCAAAGGTTGGTCTACTGTGTTTTGGCTCCGCGACTAATATTTTTCATAAATTAATTTCGCGATAAACATTGGGCACCGCATCTGAATACCAAAAATAGTTCTTCTGTTGTTCTACTAATTATATGGATGACATGCATTGACGATGGAAGGTTTCTATAAATACAATTTTACATGCAATTACTCGCCACGAAGTACAAATCTTAATATTTTTTTACATTATATGTGGCTGTAAAATTTGGGTGATGTTCACACTGTTTTCTAAGACGTACTGCTGCGTCTGGTCAAACGCTTGGCAAATACAATAATCATGCCTTGGAAAAAACGAAGAATAAAGAATGCCCGCAATCGATTGTTGCTGTCGACATAGTTAGGTTATATTGTGGAGGCGACACTCACGCGGCGTGAGTGTGGGCGGGAGATTGAATCAAAATCGCTTTGCGCCTTCACGCGTCGACTCATTGCACTTCCAGGCTTTCTATCTGATTGATACACAATCAATAACAGAATATGACTGCCTAGGTATAGGAATAACTTCTAACCATACGTTTTGACTATATAACTCATAGAGTCCATTTACCTCGCCTCCTCAACTATAACCTATCTTGGTTATTTGGTTAATGCGATGTTTTCAGACTAAGGCTTCTATACAATATACTATAGAAGAAAATCGTTCTTCAAATATACTTTTGTGTTTTAAGTGCAGTGTAATAAGCCCGATATTTTTTCTTCAAGTTGACTCAACTTTTCACCAAATTGTAGTTAAAACTGCCAGCGACCACTGGCATTTCGCCAGTTGCAGTTTCTCTAATTGGTATAAAGAGTTGTGAGTTTTTGTTTCCCCGCCCCCCCTTGTTAGTGAATATTTTCCGCTCGCTGATATGTGTGTTAGTGGATATGTATATATACGCTTAGTAATGGTAATGGGTAATAATTAAGGTAATACTTAAGTAAATTATTAGTACTGGGATAGGATAATTAATATTCCCATTGGTTATTAGCATTTGCACACACTACACTACCCCACCCTTTTGGACCGCTGGCTATTGGTCGCCGTTTGTAACCTATCCTGCGGTGTATTCTGGCGGTATTGGTAGGGTGCGCCTCGCCGCCACCACTAACGATTGACACGTTGGTAGTATGATTGGTGGCGCCACCGAGCTCGCCCACATTGAGAGAATCAGTACACCCAGACCCTCCGTGAAAGATAACATCTTTTCTCTGATTAATATGAAGAGATTTTGTACATAGTTAATTGTAGGGCCTACATATAAGTGTAAACTCATAGGAACCTTTTAAGATATCAACACACTATAACGAATCCTCCGCGTCAAGTTACTGGTGTGATAACCATTGACGTCCTCGACAACTACCGCTCCAGCCCACCCCTCTTGTCATACACGGGCGGCACTGATCCGGGCGACTAAATCGGATCACAAGACCATTGCAATATTGATCCAAAACCTACCGCCGTAATTCACCCACTATCCACCGATAAGTATCCTAGTTAGTTATTAGCGGGATGATGTGTGGGGGGATGGACATGGGTTTTGATTGTTAGGTAAGAGAACCCTCAGATTAAATATGTATGTGATATAAATTCCCACATTGGTGCCCCGAGTGAGGAAAATTGATGATTCATGTGATTAAAGGGTTTGGTCGTTAAGTGAGGTAATTATGAGCCTACCACAATCGCTGGTTATGGGCTGGAGGTGGGGTATTTCGCGGCGTCAAGAATGACTCAGATGATCAACTACCATATGCCAGGTAGATAGCATCAGAGGTTACGTAGACTAGTTAGTTGTAGTAGTTAGGTGGTTGGTTGGAATTAAATACGCTTTGCTACGGGGTCCTTGTCAGGCCGAGCAGGCCCCACACCACCACGTGCATAGGTCACGTCCTCACCACAACCCACCACGGCATAGGTCACGTCCTCACCACAACCACCACGTGCATAGGTCACGTCCTCACCACAAACCCACGTGCATAGGTCACGTCCTCACCCAAACCCCACCACGTGCATAGGTCACGTCCTCTACCACAACCACACGTGCATAGGTCACGCCCTCACCACAACCACCACGTGCATAGGTCACGTCCTCTACCACCACTTAGATAGAATTAATTATCAACTAACAACTATATATATATAGTAACGTAATCTTCCATTTTTAAATTTTTTTTGACTGAGTTAATTAACTAAATCTGGCGAAGTTAGCTAAGCACTCATTTTCAGCTAAATTAGCAATGCTCACACGACTTTATAATGGTGTGAGGACGCAATTAAGGCAATTCCTTTTGATTATATGAATTTAGAGACAGCTAGGTCTTTCATTCCCTAAATAAGCAATGGGAAAAAAATTGAGACGGCTTATTTGCCTTTTATGTAGTTCAATTAAGACAAGCTGGGGATAAAGAAATGATTAAGTTATGTGTTATCAATTATGAACACGAATTTCAAAGATATCTCGATAAAGTAATTGAATATGAGGGATTACTGGAGTGTGCTCATATTCCATCAACAGCTATAGCTTTTTTAAACCCCAAATTTTGAAAGGGTATTAAGCCAGAACCCCCCACAGGAGTTTCACGATTATTACGTCTGAAGGTAATCAGCTATATCAGCCACCCTCGAGTTTAAAAAGATCCCTCTTTAGTGGGTATTTGTCCTGCGCCTGTTACGCAAATCAAAACAGCCTGTAATTAAGATTCAACGTCTCAGCCTACCAGTAAACCACTTAGACCTACTCAATAATAGATACAAACCCTAGTTCTAGGGCGACTTCTAGTGTAATGTTTCATCCCTCACATTTTCCGTAGTACATTACTCTCTAGGATGTATGCATTAAAAACCCATTTAGTTATTTACTCTAAACTAAGGGAGCCTCACTCCAGTGTATAAGTGACACAGATCACTATTAGGATAACGTCTTTCAAATTCTTCTTTGTGCCCTATCATTAGTGTCTTATTGCTCTCTCTCTCACATTCTATCCCCCCTTTTCACCCTCCCTTTCTTCCCTCCCATAACGAATGAGTCACGAGGTCTGATATGTGAGACATTAACTTCGCGATTACCAATAACTTGTAGATTAAAAACTTATTTGCCCCTTACCCTCCTGGCAGATCGAATAACACTCTTAGATTCTGAGCCTCCTTAAAAAAGAGGAAAATAGAGTTTTTGTTTCGCCATTAATGCATAGATTAGTGAGTCATTCGCTTAAATTAAGAGTCGGCCAAGATTCTATCACGCTTCCAAATACCCTACCACTGTGAAAAACGCGTTCGTGCGTTCGTTCTGGATTAAGTTTAATACCCTCCCCGTTAAATTATATTTATGAATTAAATTTTCCTTCATCAAATTAAGAGAATTGTGTTATATTTACTCATTTGTAGGTATATCTGCTTCCCAGCTAATAAGAAACATTCGACACTTCGTGTCCTCGTTGATGAAGACTCTGGTGAGTATTGAACACTCGTTAATCCCGCGTTTTGCTGTCCTCAGTCTTCCAGAAGACCCATGCGACGGCTTTCGTTTTTTTCACCGTCTCCCAGGTAAGGGTTATCGGTTTCGTCTCCTCTCATATTTTTTTTCTTGTGATGTGATATCTTAACCAATTTTAGTCTCCTCCCCCCCCCCCCCCCCGCCCTAACAAAGTGAATTCGTTTTTTCACCGTTCCCAGGCACGCGGATAGATTTATCAAGGGGAACACGTGTTTCTACAGGGTCGCGACTCGCAAACAGTTTCATTACTCTCACATTTCCCTTCTCTATATTTCCATGTCTAGTTAGATGATTATTCTGTATAGGGTTAGGGGTGTAGGCCTATGAATTATAGTCCGTGTGGAAGGTTATGCTCTTTAGAGGCTTCCCTCCCGTGAATCCATAAATATGCATAAGTTTAAGGATGAGTAACTTTTTTTGTTAAAAAAAACAAATGAGTTAAAGTGGGAAATTTTTTCTTGCTAAACCCCAGGGGGGACTTATTCTCTGCTGTGGAAATACTTCTCCACGTTTTCCGAAAGATTTTTCAGACTTACTCGGTATACTAATAGTATCCCCACGATTTACCGTAATCTTTATATATTAAATCGTGTTCAAGGGGTAGACCATAGGAATACCCGCTTGGACTGGTGGCAGCAATTTTCCTTCTAAATAAAAATAATTTAAATCGTTATAAGCTATAACTAACAAATACTTTTTTTCAGTAGAGAATTAATCTTAATTAATTTTCATCCACACTCACATTGTAAACCCATAAAAAAAAACCTGGCGTCACACTGGTGCCTTAAACGGTGGAATTTTATTTCCTGTAAATAACAGCACCAGAATCTCACCTTGGGAATAGCTAGATAAAGTCAAATTTCGGTAAATTTCATACAGTAGTCGATCATTATAATAGGTTCATTAGATCTTTCCCCCAAAACCAAACACCCTACACACTGAACAAAATAAACCATGTGGCATGATCTGTAAGAAAGGCCGCATCACAGCTATCCCCGCCATCTCAGCCACAGCAGGCCGCACCTCAGCCATCACAGCCCCCCACCGCCACAGCGTGCCGAGCGCTCACAGCCACCCCAGCCACTTCAGCCAGGTCGCATGCCGCGCGTCACCGCCACCATGCCCGCGACATTTTCTGCCGCGCTTCACCGCCGCAGCAGCCGTGTCTAGCCGCCGCGCCTAGCCACCCCAAATCTGCGAAGAGAGGACGTGGAGCCTCGTCAGGGGGGGAAAAGTCCTGGATCTCTCTCAGCCTACCCGCGGACGTCGTCATGAGTTACGCTGATAACCCAAGCATTAAAAACCTGTACATTATCGCCGCTGTGAACGACATCGTGGACGCACCTTCAAGAAGGGCGACACAGGCTCAGGCAGGGACACACTCTTAGTCTCCAAGATTCTCGAAGATTTCCAGGACAAGAAAATTTTCCTTCTGGGTTTGTCCCATCGCCTAAGGTACCCGACCCGGTGATCAAGCCGTACAACGCTACCCTATCCCCCACCATCTGGCCGAGACGCCGGCGATACTTGCTGCATCGATAGCAAGAAGCTCGACGACATCTACTTCCGCACGCTCAAGCTACAGAAACCCCCGACCTACGGAGACCCCCTAGAAGACTAATCGAGGAGTGTTCAGTATGCAGTGTTAGTTAAGCATTAGTTAAATGTTAGAAAATTGAGGAAGAAATATTTGAACATGAACATTGATAATAATTTTATGAACTGAAAGGAAAAAATACCTACTCGGTTTCGGGTAGTTGTTACCCAGGTAGGAGGTTGATTGGGATACCAGTCTTTCATTAAATTTTCATTAACGGACTCAGTCTGGTTCGGTGAGGTCTTAAAGGTATTTTTAATCAAGTTACAGTCAACCCGGCTTGCGGTGTAGAGGATGAAAATACCTACTCGGTTTAGGGTAGTGTAGTGTCACTCTGTATTACTCGTGTGAAGATAATCGAAAAGTGTTAAATGTAAAATATTGGCCAAGAAAAGTTAGAATTTCATGATTAATTAAGGAGATGAGTGCAGTTCAGGCTGTGTGAATGAGTGGTGTGACAGGTTTAGAATGAGTCGGAAGCGCCTCTGGGACGATCCTAGCAACGAAAGGGCACGTTATTACCCAGGTAGGAGGTTGATTGGGATACTTTTCTTTCATTGAATTTTTCTTTTCACGGACGCAGTCGGGTTTTCGGTGAGAGGAGTATTTTAATTTGAGTAAGTTGTCAAACCTCTGCTCAACCTTACAGTCACCCCGGCTTGCGTGTAGCGGACACTTCGGGGATTGATGGTTCTCGTCACTTACCATGAGTGTAGCCGGGAAGCACAAGTAGAATGAATGTGGGATTGAATGTGAAAGTCCAACTTGCACACATAACTTTGACCAGGAATGAAAAAAAAACTGAGGGTCAGTAGTTTTTAATATACCCAGGTAGGAGGTTGATTGGGATACCATTCTTTCACTGAATTTTTTTAACGGACTCAGTCTGGTTCGGTGAGAGTCTTCGAGGTATTTTAATTCAAGTTACAGTCTTGTGGTCATTTGGTCACTTGGTTACAGTCATCGTTATAAGCTATAACTAACAAATACTTCTTTCAGTAGAGAATTAATCTAATTAATTTCAGCCAACACACAGTTGTTAAACTCATAAAAACCCCTGGCGTCACACTATTGAAGTACGAATAATAAATTGTGTCTTATGTGAGGGGAAAACACGCCCCCAAAATTGTAATATCTATTCAGATTGTTACCGAGAGTTGAAAGGTTAATGCGCCTGGTAACTGCCTAACCTGTCTCCGTGGTAAACAGCTTCAAATGCATACCCTAAAAAGCTTAAGAACTTGTGGGAAAATGTAAACAATCTGTTCATAACATCGCTCTTTGTCCAAACAGTGATACAATCAGACCTACAGTAGTTAAAACGGCGTCACTTTAAGAGTAGTTCAGCAGCTGTTTCCTACTGCGGCATTGAAGGTCAGCCACAATGGTCATTCAGTCATTGTAAAGACAATGTTGACAGTGGTGCCAAGATCCTTCATAAGCAGGGAGATAGTTGAATTATTACAACTACCCATAATTAATAAAGTGAATTTAGCCAAAATCAGGTTTTCTCGCCATAATGAGGCTCAAACCTATGACATAGTTCACCCTAGTCCCGTTAGGAAGATATAAATGTAGGGTAGCTGCAGTAGTAGTAAATAATATTGGTATCAGTTTAACTGTTAATGGACTAAAAGACACAGCTGAAATGCTGAGGGATAATGGTGTTAAACTAGTTAGTAATACCTTCAAAGACGTGATGGTCCTTCCAATTTATAAAAGGAAACAGATTATTTTGGCCGTTTCCTAAGCAAGGTCATCAAATAAATAACGTCCAATGTTCACCAGTGCTGGGGGTAAGGTAATAATGGGAAACCCCTCCCACATACCCATAAAAGCCGAAACAGGAGAGTATTCCTAGTCATGCACAACCCCTATTAATTTCGATGAATAGGAACCACTTTTTTGCCACACCAATAAGTGAGGTTTTTTGAGGAAAGTGGTATTCCAGTTCATAATGAATATATTGCCACTAATGAAAAAAATTTAAAAATAATGGTTTTGCGAGGAGATAATAACCTCAATTTAATACAGGATTAGGTTTAAAGGCCCTACCTGGCTGAAAGAGTGTAATAAAATTCCCATAAAGGTTTCCACTCAGTCAGACATATCTGAAAAATATATGGTTTAAGGCCCTACCTGGCTGAAAGAGTGTAATAAAAATCCTAATATGGTTTCCACTCAGTCAGAACATATCTGAATATATAATAAGGGAACCTGAATTGATCCCAGATCCTGTGATAGACATAGAAAGGTTTTTCCTTATTGAGCAATTTCCCTGCAGGGTTAATACTCCCTGCAAGGTTAATACCCCCCGTAGGGTTAATACTCCTGCAAGGTTAATACTCCCTGTAGGGTTGATACTCCCTGCAAGGTTAATAAAGAGATAGCTTTTGATCCTTTTAAGTTTTGTATCAGAACAATACAGAAGTAGGTATTTCCTGAGGAATATCAGCTATTTGGCTTCAGCCAGCTCCCCAAGGAACAAAATTTACCATAATAGGTCTGTTCCTTGATCATGAGGGATTAGGTGTCGAGGGGCGAACTTTTCAAGCTGATCTTCCAATAAAACCACCATCCATACTAATTCCCAAACGCCATTATCTTACTAAATTGTTGGTGGAAGAAAATCACAGGAACTCATTACATGGGGGGAATGGCTACAATGTTGGCCGATATCAGGTGTCAAAATTTTTGGGTAAATCATGGTAGACAGGCAGTCAAATATTACCCCAGATCTCTCATTAAATTTAATAGATCTGAGTGTAGACTAGTCTCCTATCTAGGATTCTAGGTCCCCTTGAACTTCCCGCTGATAAGAGCTCTTAAACCAATTGAGGTCAATGGTGATGACTATACTGGGGATACTATAACATCAGGAGATAACCCCTCCCCCGATCAAGTATATGTCAGCTTATTTACTGGTACCTCTATCAGAGCTGTTATTTTAAAATAGCTAAAGACCCCAGTGCCGAAAACCACATTTAAAGTTCCGGCGCTATGTGGCCGGGGTGATGTCACATGAAGCGTAACTTTAGTTTTCGCCGGCCCCCAGTGTGGAAATTATCCAATAAACCACCCTCTCGTAATTGGTTTGAGTGGTGGTTTGCCCCCCCCCCCCTTGTGAGTGAAGTATTTTCCGCTCGTGATAGGGGTGTATAGGATATGTATATATGATAGTAATGGTAATGGGTAATAATTAAGGTAATTTAAGTAAATTATTAGTACTGGGATAGGATAAATTAATATCCCAGTGGTTATTGAGCATTTGCACCTTAATTTTGGACCGACTTGCTATTGGTCGCCGTTTGTAACCTATCCCGCGTGTATTCGTGGGAGGTATTGGTAGGGGTGCGCCTCGCGCCACCACGAACGATTGACACGTTTTAGGTTTGGATTGGTGGACGCCCCATTTGCCCACAGGGGGAGAAACAGTACACCCCGACCCTCCGTGAAGATAACATCTTTTCTCTGATTAATATGAAGAGATTTTGTATATAGTTAATTGTACATATAAGTGTAAACAAATAGGGCCGTGTTAAGATACAACACATGATAACAATCGCCGCGTCAAGGTACTTTGGTGTGATAACCATTGACGTCTCGACAACTACCGTCTCCAGCTCACCGCCTCTTGTCATACACGGGCGACCACATCGGATCATAAGACCATTGCAATATTGGTCCAAACCTACCGCCGTAATTCAACCCACTATCCACCGATAAGTATCCTAGTAGTTAATTAGCTGTGATGATGTGTCGGGAAGAAAACATGGGGTTTTATTGTTAGGGAAGAAAAACCCTCAGATTAAATATGTATGTGATATAAATTCCCAATACCGAAATATATAAAAGATACAGAAAGACGCATTTTTATGTATGTAAATTTTGTCTCGATACCAAAATATGGTATAAGAGTATACTGTACTATAATTTCAAAAACGTATTTTGGTGTATTTCGGTATTAACTCTTAATACCCAAATACATCCAAAACACATACCCAAATATACCGTATGTGGTATGTATTTCGGTGGATTTTGGTAGGAGACACTCCCATGGCAGCACACGGGCATGGTAAAAATGGGACGAGGACTGCGCGTTCATTTTTTGAGATACTGACAGGTTTTTCCCTTGCATAAAAATAGTACTTTTTCTGGATGGAGGGGATTTTAATGGGAAATATTCCGTAGAAGTTGGCGGCGCCAACCACCCGGGCAATCGCGCACCATCAAAAATTTGATTTTTTTAACCTAAATACTCACAAAACCTAACCCAAAACTAGCTTAAGCTAACATAACCTAAACCAAACCTTAGAATATAGTCAAAATCTAACCTAACCAAAACTAAACGTAACTTAACTCAACAAAATTTTTATATACAAAAGTTATATTTTGGTTTCCGGAAGTGAATAACATTGCACAATTACTAAACCGAAAATAATAGGAAAAAGTAAGCTGTGAGGCCTGTAAAGTTGTGCTGACGGCGGTAGCGACCGCGCAGTTCTCGTCCTTATAATAACCCATGGCGATGAGACATGATGAGGTATTTTGATGGCCACGTAACAGTTTCAAATAAGTTTATTTACATTAAAAAATAGGATTTTCCCGGTTTTTCCCATGATAATCAGAGTGTTTCACTTTATAAAGTTACAATTCCCAATTAAGTTCCCGACGAGAAGTGACTCATCTTAGAACACAGAAATAAGTGAATGAAGTTGGGGAGCCCCTTGTTTTCGCAGTGGAATCAAGCGGAGATAAAGGGAAACATGGCCTAAGAAACAAAATACTTTATTCCAATTTAGTTTTGGCCCGTGGGCATCTTCAGAGGAATTTGGTGTAGTGGTAACTCAGGCCGGGTGAAGACAACCGTTACTTTTGCCCGTTTTATTTTCACTGCCTTAATCAGCAGACTGGCAACTGAACAGGTGGCCTCGGGACCCGAAACAAGATTTTGGGAAACGAAACCCAATATATATATGGAAACACTCACACAAACGAAACAATAACAGGAGAACCTCGTTTATCCGGCCAAACCCTCGGGGGGGGCGCATGCGGATAACTCATTTTGGCCGTTATTTGAGAGTTACTCTTAGGGAAACGGCCCGAATCCCTTTTTTTTTTTTTTTTTTTTTTTTTTTTTTCCCTCATAAGGAACGGCCAAGGGCACAACAAAAATGGGTAACACAAAGCCCGCTTAGTTGCCAGTCCCTATAAAGAAGACAGTAAGAGAATAAAATAAAAAAGTGGGGGTGAGCCATTTAGTTCGGGAGGTCTTGTTACTTTCTTTTTGAAAAGATGTAAGTCATAGGAAATTGGAAAAACAGAAACAGGAAGAGAGTTCCAGAGTTTATCAGTGGGAGAGGAAAAAAAAAAAAAAAAAAAAAAAAAAAAAAAAAAAAAGCCCGGGTCGAGATTAGTGCCGTTGTTTTGAGGCTGCCGTTGTTTTAAATGCCGGTTAAACGAGGTTTTCCTGTATATGAAACACTCACACAAACGAAACAATAATATGAAACACTCACACACACAATTCCTTAAGTACAGGGTTAATAGTGATTAAATTACACGCATACACTACATTTTGGGGCCAGGCCAATTTCTATATGGGGATCCCGGAGCTCCATTGCCTGTTTTCGGATAAAGCTGATTGGTCTGCGATCCTGCGCCATCGTACTCCCTGATTGGCGGGGAAAATATTCAAGTGTTATGTCTTATACAAATAGGGATAACTATTTTATTTATTCACTAATCTAACCTTGACATTTGTCACCTAACCTAACCTTACCTTACTAAGCATTGCAAGCTATTGATGGGATTTAATCTCTAAATGCAGAAACACGGGTAAAAAATGATTACAAAGAAATATTGGGTCCTGTAATATCAAGTTCAGTAATTGGAACTGTGCCGAAAAAAGGAACATTGCCGGACGTGAAAAATTGGTTAAATTTGTATTTCAACCAGTAATTGAGTATGAGGTCCAAAATTACTCTTTTCCCCATGTATTATGATGTGTTAAGACTGATGGTCACATTAAAAAAGTCGGAAATGCCTGATTTGCAGTTTCTCCCCCTCCATAACAAACCTGCAGGGACCCGTCGGGAACGGTTTTGGGCGGAGGAAATGGGGGAACTAGTAGTTTTGTACTGATACAGGGAGGTCCCGAAGATCCGAGCAGTTAGGTTCCATCTGGCATACTCGTTTAAAACGAAATCTCTTATAACGAAACACATAACCAATGGGAAAAAATAGGTTCGGTTCCAGGACCGGTATTACCAAAACTTTTTCATAGCTATGACAAATATTTATCATAACTCTTGGATATGATTTCATTTTTATCATACGCCATTTATCATAAGTTTGGAATCTAGCCAAATTGTTTTTTCATGGCGTCCTGCTAAATATAGCGTCATTGTTTCTTTAAATGGTTATATAATCAGTAAATTCATCCTTTGACCACGTTTTTGGGTTGATACTTCTTCCCTTATGTTTATATCATGTTTAGGGCAGTGACACAGAGTAATGTGTAATTCATTCCCGAAAAAAAAGCCCTTAGATGTACCGTTGAGCGTATCTGTGTAAAAAACGAAACAGAAATTGCCAGATGGCGATGGTTTCGATCTAAAAGCTGTTGTACAAAGTTGGTGGGAACAATATGCCCTCACACGGTCTACTCGGTATTTCCTAATCAGCTGTGCATCACTCAGGTCCTCAACACATCCCTATGTGGGCGAAATTCTTCACTGAGGCTGTTATTGGTCTCGGCCTGTTGACAGAAGGAAAGTTATCATAGTCGCGCTAGAACTCGGTGAAATCATCTTAGCCCTCGCACGGTCTACTCGGTATTTCCTAATCACTGTGCATCACTCAGCTCACTCAACACATCCCTATGTGGGCGAATATTTCTTCACTGAGGCTGTTATTGTGTCTCGGCCCTGTTAACAGCTGGGGAAAGTTATCATAGTCGCGGAGCCGTTATCATAGTCGCGCTAGAACTCGGTGAACCCACTCTTAGCCTCCCGCGCGTTTGTGATAGTCCCCCACAATTTATGATATCCGCCAGCCAGTTGTGACTAAAATGGGCCATTTTGTCCAGCTATGATAAACGTTCTTAACTATGATTTTGCTTGGTAATACCCGGGCCCAGGACCCCATCAAAAAAAAAAAAAAAAAAAAAAAGGCCCTGTTTTTCAAGCTCAAATAAACTATAGCAAACACAACAAACACACAGCGTCTATATTACCCCCACTGTACTACCTATTCTGTAGAAAAAGCACTGCGTTTCCTGAAGCGTGCTAGCCAACCATCACTAGCATAAAAAGCGTCACTCACTGGTGTAGGTGAACCAGCACTGCGCTAGTGGACACTTCAGCCTCACCGCTCGCACCAGCCGTGGCCCTGACACTCGCATCATGCTCCTCCTTTGCACCTTTTCCAGAGTGCAAGTGCTTTTTCCTTGATTAAGGCCTTGGAGATAGCTGCATGAGCTTGGTTCTGGCCTTCTAACCAAACATGCAGCAGACGCTCCATCTTTTCCATGATGGGGTCACGACTGCGAGTAGCTTGCACACTCGTACAGAGTGCTGAGCTACCCGCCAGTTTCAGTACTTTCTCACTCGACTTAGTAATAGTGCTCACAGTAGATGATAATTTAAAATGCGGCACAGATCCGACACTCGCTCACCACGCTGATGCCTCTTAACAATTTCCATCTTTTTAGCTAATGTTATTGGCACTCTAGACCGCTTAGCACTTGTACCATCAGCACTCGCACTTGAAGACACTAAACGCTTAGGAGGCATAGTTAACACAGGTACACAGGTAAGCACTACCCTGTAAATACAAAAAGGCACAGCTGTACAATACAGTGGAAGACAGAGAAGTTGACGTTGTCTTGTATCCGTCACGCTCCTTGACAAATTTCGTTTAATTCCCTCCCGTCGCTTCCTATGGGGAATGAATGAAAAAAAAAGGTGTCTGGGATCTCACTCACGGCCTTGACTTCCTGCTTGCAGTTTTTCAAATCATTAGTCATTAATGGGCAGTGACCATTTCATTTCACGGACATATTGCTTATCGTCACTCCCGACTCGATTACCAAAAACGTCACCAAAACATTTTGGGAAAGTGGTTTCGCTCAGTTGGATATAGGGCCTGAGCCACAGTTGACTGCAGACCAGATCACCCGTATTCACAGCTTATATAAGATCGTTTTTAGTTCAAAAGAAATTGTGAGGGAGACTGGGTTTTTACTCAAGGTGCCAGCCCACGGCCATCTTTCTTTCTTCCACTGTATGTACACCGCGGGGCCCCAGGGTGATCACCACAGCACCAACCCCACCAAAAAAAAGCACAGTGAATTAAAAAATTGTGACGAAAATTTAGGACGAGCAAAAAAAAGTCACAAAAACCCAATTAATTAAACCCAAACCCAAATCACAAAAATCGATTCACAAGCCCAAATCCCTACATACATTACAAAAACAAAGACTTGTATGTACTCTCCGGGGGGCCGTAGGGTGCCTGGGTTACTAGACTCGAGAGGCTAGGTAGGTAAGGACAGGGAGGGGTGCGCAAAAGCCTCTTCAAACTCCCCAAAAAAAACCCCTCGTCTCTGCGCATCGAATCATTGTAAAAATCGTCCAGGGGATAAAAATTTTTTGTGGGCCACTTTTGTGGGTGCCAAACCAAAATTTAAATTTCTATTTTTCAGTTTGGGAAATTAAATCGTACAAACCTTAGGAAAAAACCCCAATATCAAAATAGTCAGTAAATGATTTTAAAATTTTTTTAGTAAAAAAACTTGTTTTTAAATTTTTAGTAAAAAAATTTTAAATAATTTTTACTGCACCCCAGTTTGAATGTCGAAACTTTGGGATTTTCGTTTCTCGTTATTAAAAATAGACCCAAATTAAACACTCTCGATAAATCGGTTCTCGTATTCAAATGCTCTTTAAACGGGACCTCCCTGTAGTTATTATGTGGTACAAAGATGTATCCGGTAAACACTCTACGGAAAACATAACCCCCGGAAATATATAATAAAAAAATTTTTAACTGAAAAAAGGCCCTAGGGGAATAATTTTACCTATTCCTAAAAAAACCCTCAACATTTAAAAACCTTTTTAATCCCGAAACATGGACATTGGTTTTTTAAACCTAACACAACGGGGGGGAGGGGGCCCGCCGGCCCCCCCCGCACTTCACTAACCAAACCCCTGGGCTTTGGTCGAGAATTCAAACCAACCGGGGCCCTTTGGGTCGAGAATTTCCTAAACCTAAAGAGGGAAAAAGGCGAGATAACTCCCATTGATCATTTCCAACGACTTTGATTTGCATCATCTTTTTTAACGCATAAAAATACATGGGAAAAAAAGAGTACTTTTTAACCTCTTACTTTACTGGGTTTTAAGTACCAAATTACCAAAAAAATTTGGGAACCCCTCGCCTACGGCGGGAAACAGTTCCAGTTATCCCTTTTTCACAAAGTCTGTTTCTCCTTACGAACCCCAACCACTTCATTCACCTTATTTAAAACCGTTTATCACCCCAAAAAAAAGTCACTTTCATCAAATTTTTATTTTTCGACTGAGAGCCCCCCAAAAAACACAACAAAAATTTGGGGCTCTAATTTTTTTGTCCCTTTTTGATATTCACCCAGTATTTCCCTAAGTATGTCTACCCGATTCTACGGGAAAGTCCCACGAGAAATACTTGGGTTTCAAAGTTTCTTTTCCCTTCCACTTACTTGGTGTCAACAGATCTTACGGGAAAAGTCACGCAAAAACAAAGTTGGGTACAACGTGGGTCCTTGCCTGAAAATCGAAGTCCCCCTGTTTTCCCCTTTAAACCCCCCTGGTAACGGTTTATAAACATATTATTTATATTTTTTTAGTTTTTATAATTTTCTCTCTCCTCTCTCTCTCATTTTTCCCTCTGTAATCCCGTGAAATAAAACATTGAACACAATTAATTTTTTTAAGTTGGCTTTTTTGCTATTCTTAACACCTCACAAGTGGGGTTGTGTATGCCTGGCAAGCCCCTCACCCCCACCACAACACAAAACCCCCACACAGCCATCCCTTTTCCCCCACAAGGTGTGTCCGGAAAATTTCCTGGGAAGCCCCTCACCCCCACCACAACACAACCCACACACAAGGGCCCCCCCTCCTCACGGGGGTGCCTGGGTAGGGCCCGGCAACACGACCCTTGCTAGGAAAAAAAACTTGCCCCAAATATCCCCCCTTGTACTTCCTCTCACCGTGTGGTTTTGGGAAAGTGTGCGTTAAGGTACACTTGGGGGGCAAAAGTTTTTTCCCGCACTCCTGGGACTCAAAGTTTTTCCCTCACCGTGGGGGGTGACTGTGTTTTTTTAAATTTGCTTTTTGTGGGCAAATGTTTTCCTGCACTCCTGACACCCCAAATTTTTTCTTTACCAGTGGGGTGAGCAGGGGTGTGTTAAGAAATGCTCTTCTGGGGAAAAGTTTTCCTGCACTCCTGGCACTCAAAGTTTCTCTCACCAATGTGGGTGAGCATGTGTTTGTTAAGACTGCTCTTCTGGGTAAATGTTTTCCTGCACTCCTGGCACTCAAAGTTTTCTCTCACCAGCGTGGGTGAGGATGTGTTGGTTAAGACTACACTTGGGGGTTAAATGTTTTCCTACACTCCTGACACTCAAAGTTTCTAACACCAGTGTGGGTGAGGATGTGTGTGTTAAGATGGCTCTTCAGGGTAAATGTTTTCCTGCACTCCTGACACTCAAAGTTTCTCTCACCAGTGTGGGTGACCATGTGTGTGTTAAGATGGCTCTTCAGGGTAAATGTTTTCCTACACTCCTGCAGGCCTTTAAGCCGGCTGCTCCTGTAGTCCTTGTTCTTGTTCTTGTTTTAGGCTGTAGAGTCTATTGTCTATTTCTCATATACCACATTCTTTCCAAAAACTCTTTCACTGTCTCAATCATCCGTCCACTTGTCTCACCACACAGTCCCAGCAGTAATAACATCCATTCTCTTCCTGTCCTTTCAACCACCTCGTTCATGTCACCTCCATTTCAGTCAAACCACACGCATCATTTCCATTCTCTCCTCCGCTATACTTCTCACATTCTAGTATCACATGTTCCACTGTTTCATCCTCACCCATGTCACACATCTGGCACACTTTGCTGCCTGACTCGGACCATCTGTAGTTCCTTGCATTTACATCTAAGCACTGTTTTTCTGGCTTGGAAGAGAAGGTCTCCACCCCGGCTCCATCATACACACTTTCATACGCTGGTGCCTCTTTCTCCTTATACCATTCTAGTGTTTTCTTTTGCTCCATCTCATTTTTCCACTTACTCAGCCCCACATACTTCACTACTCTATCGATCTCAGTTTTCCACTTTCTCACATCCCACTCAAGCCTTTTTCATCACCATTCAACATCTTCCATTCAATTACATTCGGTCTTTCATCTATCAGTTGATACATCCACCAAATCGCATTCCACTTCTTTCTACCATTTTTTGGCATCGCTTCCCCCATTTACTACTACATTCACTCCACAAATAAACTTTTCGTGCCAATCTTGTGTCCTCCATTCGTTCCAGTCTGATCTTATACCTGAGTGTTGCTTTCGAATGTCTCTCCCTAAATGTACTCCATCCCATGTCACCTCTTAACCTTCAGTCGCTGCATACCTGGGTGCATTCAGTGCCATTCTGCTACTTTATTTTGTCCCACTTCCAATATCTCTATTTCACTCTCATTCCATGCAATCACCTCCATACCAGTCATAATGCTTGGGACAGCCACACTTTTCCACACTTCCCTCAACACATCATACTTGCTTGCCTCATCCTTGCCACACTCCAAAGTCGACCAACCCACTGATTGGCCTGGCTGATCTTTTCAGCCTTTGCTTTTCCACATCCATTGGAACTCATGCACATCCCTAGGTACTTGTATTCACTAGTTTGTTCTAATTCATTTTCTCCCAGTCTCCATGTAGCGTTTCTGTCATCCTCTGTTATATTTTTCTATCATCACCTTACTTTTCTCACGGCTAAATTTTACTCCAAAGTCTCTCCCATACTCATTCACCACATCTAACAGGCTCTGGAGTTCCTCGGCCGACTCCCTCATAACTACCATATCATCTGCATACATTAACAAGCTTATTTTGTCATTTCCTACTCTCACTCCTGCATTCATTCTTCTCATCCTTACTGCCAGTTCCTCAGTATACAGACTAAACAAGGTTGGGGACAGAGTGCATCCTTGCCTAACACCTCTCTCACTCCTCACCCATTCTGTTTCTATACTAACTAGCCTATATTTTGCTCTAGTGTCTTCATACATGCTTCTCACTATGTTCACTATCTTTTGGCTCAACCCAACCTTTTCCAAAACCTTGCATAACATTTCTCTGTTTACTCTATCATAGGCTTTCTCAATGTCTAGGAACCCAAGGTACAGTGTCTTTCCCTCCCTTTCCTTCTTTTCAATTATTTCATTCACCACAAACATGTTGTCCTCTGCCCTCCTATCCACTCGAAAACCATTTTGCTCCTCACCTAACACCATAGCTCTCTCCAACCATTTACACAACCTTTCCTTCAACACTGCACTAAAAACTTTACCTACTGTATTTATTAGGGCTATTGGTCTATAGTTCTTCAATTCACTCTTACTCTTGTATCCTCCTTTATGCAATAGGGTCACTCTACATTCATTCCATTTTCTAGGCACCCTTTCTGCTGTGGGAAGTTGCGAGCACGAGCACGAGTTGTGAGACCTCTGACCTGCCTTATTAAATATACCTGTAGGGGATTGGATTATATGAGGTAAAAGGTAAATGGGGCATACGCGTGGCCTTGGTGCTCATCTCCGTGGCATTAATCCTTGAGCCTGTGGTACCCCGGGACACAGGGATACCGTATATAACACTATAGTCGCCAGTCACTTGCCACTGCACTAAAGGCCTCTTCCATTTGCGACATTTCAAGAACCAGTTCACGGAACCCAAGAGTTCAGGCGTTCCATTTGCGCACGAAAACCTGGGTCCGAGGCAAAGCGCGTAGTGACGCAGCAAAACCCCTGAACTTTCTCTACTCACATTGAGAGGTGGGTACCTTGGGTAGAGTTTTCAGTTCATAACAAACAATGGTCGCCTTGGTCCCTATTTCTCTTATCGTGAAGGGTTTGCCGCATGCACGAGTCGGAGAGGATGTCAGACGGCATAAAAGAGGCATACATGGCTGGTGGAGCCATGCGTTCCCGCGATCTTAAACTTGATATGATCCCTTCACATAGCAGCAAGCTGAGTTATATCTCTCGTTATCTTTCTCTCTCGTTATCTCTCTCTCGTTATCTCTCTCTCGTTATCTCTCTATCTCTCTCTTCTCATCTCTCTCTCTCCTCTCTCTCTCTCTCTTCTCTCTCTTCTCTCTCTTCTCTCTCTCTCTCTCTCTCTCTCTCCTCTCTCATCTCTCTCTCTCTCTCTTCTCTCACTCTCTCTCTCTCTCTCTCTCTCTCTCCTCTCATCTCTCTCTCTCTCTCTCTCTCTCTCTTCTCCTCTCTCTCCTCTCTCTCTCCTCTCTCTCTCTCTCTCTCTCCTCTCTCTCTCTCTCTCTCTCTCTCTCTCTCTCTCTCTCTCTCTCTCTCTCTCTCTCTCTCTCTCTCTCTCTCTCTATCTCTCCTCTCTCTCTCTCTTCTCTCTCTCTCCTCTCTCTCTCTCTGTTATCTCTCTCTCTCGCTATCTCTCTCTGTTATCTCTCTCTCTCGTTATCTCTCTCTCGTTATTCTCTCTCTCTCTCTCTCTCTCACTCTCTCTCTCTCTCTCTCTCTCTCTCTCTCCTCTCTCTCTCTCTCTCATCCCCCTCTCTCTCTCTCCTCTCTCCTCTCTCTCTCTCTCTCTCTCTCTCTCTCTCCTCTCTCTCTCGTTATCTCTCCCTCTCGTTATCTCTCCTCTCGTTATCTCTCTCTCGTTATCTCTCTCTCTCTCTCGTTATTCTCTCTCTCGTTATCCTCTCTCTCGTTATCTCTCTCCCTCTCGTTATCTCTCTCTCTCGTTATCTCTCTCCCTCTCGTTTATCTCTCTCTCTCGTTATCTCTCTTGTTATCTCTCTCTCGTTATCTCTCTTTCTCTCTCGTTATCTCTCTCTCTCTCTCTTCGTTATCTCTTTCTCTCGGTATCTCTCTCTCTCTCTCTCTCTCCTCTCTCTTATCTCTCTCTCTCTCTCTCTCTCTCTCTCTCTCTCTCTCTCTCTCTCTCTCTCTCTCTCTCTCTCTCTCTCTCTCTCTCCTCTCTCTCTCTCTCTCTCTCTCTCTCTCTCTCTCTCTCTCTCTCTCTCTCTCTCTCTCTCTTAAATTGCCTCGCCAGCTGAGTATGTTTGTAAACAAAAAACGGGGTTTTTTGCGTTCCATTTGTGACACGCGAACCCAGCCCTGAACCCAGAACCCAACCCTGAACTGAAAGAACTGGTTCATGCAACTTGGGCACAAATGGAAGAGGCCTTAATGTCGCCAGGCACAATATATTACGAATTTTAGCATCACTACAGACTTTTATGTGCCACTGAAGACATAATATGTAGTGTGATGTACATAATGTTACGATTGTAATACTGTAATCATGTATGCGTGTATGTGTGTGTATGTGTGTATGTCTGGGTGGCGAGAGGCAGGAGTGAGAGAGGGTGGGGAGGTCTGGCAGGGGCGCGCCGACGCGAGGAAGGACAGAGGAGGCAGTCGCCTGGAGTCGTTGGTAACGCATGGATCTGCTCTCCCGTCTCTCACCCTCTACGTCTGTGCCCTGGAATGCTTGGAGCGTGTGTTTGTGTGTGAAGAGAAGTGTATACACTCCCCTCCTGTAACTGTGTGTGCCTTCTCAAGTACCATGTGGAAATAAATGGTTAAAGGAGCTCTCTTTTCTCGCCAGTGCTCTGACCGTTGCTAGTAAGTAGTCCTCGGACCACCAGCCCCACGCCGAACTCAGAACAGTGTGAACTGTCTTTGGTAAGTTACGGGGGGGCGTAACAAATGGTGTCATAAGTGGAATTGTGTGTGTTAACAGTGAAAGTCGTGGGTCACGCCTGGTGGTCCTGGGACGGCAAGATGGCGTCAGGGAAACCGGCAGGTTTTAGCGAGGAAGATGGCGCACGCATGCCAAGTGGGGAAAAGGACAGTGTTGAAAAGGACGGGGACTCTGGCGTTGAGCAGAAACCCGACGTAATGACACTCCTTACCGCTATGATGGGGAAAATGAACGCACAGGCCGTACAAGCAAGGGAGGCGGAAGAGAGGGCACGCGAGCTTAGAGTCGCGATGCAAGAAGGCTGGCAGGCCGTGCAGCGAGAGTCCCAGCAGTATACAGACGAGAAACTGGATATTGTCAAGGAGGAGCTGCTGGGGGCGGTTGAGCTTGGAAGGAGGCAGGCAGAGGAGGCGGCAACTGTCGCTCTTAGAGGAGTGACCGAGTGCAGAGGTGAGCTGGCAACATTGCACCAGGCGATAATGGATGGAGAGCATAAGGGCGAAAATGGACAGGCCGGAACGGGTGACTTTCGACCTTACGACCATAGACGGCTAAGTGTGGAGTCAGCAAGGCCGTGGGTGGGGTGGCCACCATCGCCACCCCCGCCTCACGGAGCGACTTCACGCATGCCTCTCTCTCCCCCGCTCTTCCCATCCCCTTGCCTCCCAAGGGGCCTGTGGGATCCTGCTACCTTTAAACCAGCCGTCACGTCACACCAACCCTGTTACAGTCAGCCCAGTAGGAGGAAGCCGGCAGACTTTGACGGTAACGTGCCGTGGGAGGCTTATAAGGCTCAGTTCGAGATACTAGCGGACGCTCAGTTGTGGAGTGTTGAAGAGAGAGTGCTACAACTTTCTCGAGTTTGCGCGGGGCGGCTGTGGAGGTCTTGGGGCATCTGACGCCGGCGCAGCGGGCGTCATACCAGTGTGTCGTGGACGCACTACAACGTAAATTTGGCCACCACCAGCAAGCGGAGGTGTACCGGGCTCACTTGAAGGGTAGAGTGAGGATGCGAGGCGAGCCGCTGTCTCACCTGGCGCACGAGCTGGAGTCGTTGGTGCGCCGGGCATATCCGAAGGCGCCGGAGGAAATGGGTGGTTGTTTTGGCCCGCGACCACTTCGTCGACGCCCTCATCGACCAGCGGCTGCAGATTTACGTGAAGCAGGCGCACCCGGAGGACGTGCAGGTGGCCTTGGCGAGGGCTCTGGAGTTTGAGTCTTTTCTCCGTACGTCTGGTGACGTTACGGAACCCACCTTTCCCCGCCATGCCATCCGGGCCCGCCGCGTACAGACCAAGATGCCGCCCAGGCAGAGGAGAGCGAGTACAGGCGCTTTCAATGGAAGCTGCTGGGATGTGGCCGGACCGGTCACAAGCGGGGCCAGTGTGGGCAGGCGGGAATGACGCGATCGTTGGAAGAGCTGCGCCCTCCCACCTTCCAGCCCTGCTGCTGGAGTTGTGGCCAGCAGGGCCACGCAACCAGTGCCTGCAGACAACCATGGGCCGTGCAACAAGCGGGAAACGCGGCCGGGCTGGGTGCGAGGGCCGCGACCCAGCCGACACCCCACGGCTCCCGCGTGGGCTAAGCTGCCGTCACGTCACACCTCCAGCCGTCCAGGTGGCCGGTACGGTAGATGGAAGGCCGTGCCGCTTGGTGGTGGATACAGGAGCGGAGAGAACGTTTGCCAGGAAGGACATGGTGGACTCTAAGGACCCCTCTGTAGCCCAGCAACAGCTTTGTGGAGTCACAGGGCACTGTGTGTCACTCAAGGGACCAGTGAAGGCTCGCATCGGCGTGGCAGTGTCGAGGAGGAGCTACCAGTGTTCGTCGCCGCTATGGAGGAGCCGTGCCTACTGGGAATGGATTATCTGAGTCAGTGTGAGGCACTCGTGGATTTCGGGAGGCAGACGTTAAGGGTGCGTGGAGAGGAAGTGCCCTTGCTCCCGGTCAGCGCCGCTGAGTCAGTCATCAACCCTGAGGTGAAGCACGCAGCCTGTGGACTGGTAACAGAGTCCAGTGCATGCTGTCGAGGGAAGGACAAGAGTCGGACGTCACCACCACTGGAGAGGAACAACTGCAGGACGGTGGTGTAATGAGTGAGCAGCCTGGGAGTGGAGGAGCAGCCGTGACTGGGCTGCCCGAGTACTTGGGGGACTTGGCGCGCAGGAGCGCCGTCTGTCTGACTGAGGCACAGACGCCGCCCGGGCGAGCCTGGCTGCACACACTGTAGCCGGAGGGAGCCTGACACGGTGGTGTGACGAGGTGACGCACGCTGTGCGGTGTGCCTGCAGTTGTGGGGTGGAATAGCCGCAGGATGAGCCTGCGGGGAGGTCGGGGTACCCTTCTGCAGGAGGAGCTTCTGTTGAGGGGGACCGAGCGGCAACCTCTGTGGTGTAGTGGGGTTTTAATCCACTCAGTGTGGTGGTGGAGGTAGTGGTGATGAGGAGGTGGAGGTAGTGGTGGTGAGGAGGTGGTGGTGGAGGTGACGCGCGGTGCGCAGTCTGCCTGCAGAGGTTAAGGTGGAGGTGGTGGGGTTAACGGGTGGTTGTAATGTTGTGGTGGAGTGTTGGAGGTTGAAGAGGAGGAGGAGGGGTGATGTGGTGGGAAAAATGTGCAATTGTCAAGAGGAATTTGATTATTGTTATGTGTTTCTGTATTTTTCTTGAGTGCTAATTTAGGATGTGGATGTTTTGTTTTTTGATATTATTGCTGTTGTGGAAAATGTTTTATGTTACAGACGAGGACGTCTTGTGTTGTAAGGGAGGGGTGGTGTTACGATTGTAATACTGTAATCATGTATGCGTGTATGTGTGTGTATGTGTGTATGTCTGGGTGGCGAGAGGCAGGAGTGAGAGAGTGTGGGGGCAGCGCCCGCGCCTGCCTGCGCGGGCGCGGCTGCCTGTGCGCGCCTGCCCTGCCGGGCGCGCAGGCGCCCGGCAGGGGCGCGCCGACGCGAGGAAGGACAGAGGAGGCAGTCGCCTGGAGTCGTTGGTAACGCATGGATCTGCTCTCCCGTCTCTCACCCTCTACGCCTGTGCCCTGGAATGCTTGGAGCGTGTGCTTGTGTGTGAAGAGAAGTGTATACACTCCCCTCCTGTAACTGTGTGTGCCTTCTCAAGTACAATGTGGAAATAAATGGTTAAAGGAGACGCTCTTTTTCTCGCCAGTGCTCTGACCGCTGCTAGTAAGTAGTCCTCGGACCACCAGCCCCACGCCGAACTCAGAACAGTGTGAACTGTCTTTGGTAAGTTACGGGGGGGCGTAACAATAATATAAACTACTGTGTATCATCTTCAGTGGCACATACAAATCAGTATACGTGATGTTATAATTCGTAATATATTGTGCCTGGCGACATTAGTGCAGTGGCGAGTGACTGGCGACTATAGTGTTATCTACGGTAGTGTGACATCCGGGTTACCACAGTTACCTTTCCCAGGTTTCCCAGGTACCCATTTATCAACCATCCCAGAAAGGAAGGATGAACAGCTGATTGGGCTGCACGCCGACTGCCTGGCCGGGATTCGAACCGGGGCCCGCAGATTCGTGGGTAGGCGCGCTATCCACTACACCACATGTCATGTCGAAACAAATATGTCAAAATCATTTTATCCATCGCTAAATCTCTCTTTACACACACACGTACACACACACACACACACACACACACACACACACACACACACACACACACAACACAAATAACAAGTCATTAAGAACATAAGGAAGCTACAAGAGGCCGTGAGACCTACACGTGGTAGTTCCTGTTACTTAACGAAAATAAAGAAGCTGGATACACCTGCCCCACACTTCACAGCACTCTCAGTCCCAGAATACAGACCAGTTATCAAACCAATAGTCCTTGCAGGAATCCTGCGAAGTCGCAGAAGATCCCAGAGTGACTCACGATGCACTGAGTCAAACGCCTTCTTGAGATCAACATAGGCTGCAAGCATCCCCTGTCCAAACTCACGTCGGCGTTCCACCAGGACACAAAGCGCTCGGATACAGTCCGTTGTTGACTTATCAGGCGTGAATCCAGACTGCTGAGGTCTCTGATGCTTCACCAGATGACTGCGAATCCGTGTCAGCAATAGAAGGGCAATCACCTTGCCTGGTACGCTGAACAGTGTAATACCGCGGTAATTGTTGCAGTCCTGACGGTCCCCTTTCCCTTTCCAGATAGGGACGACCAGCCCCCTTTTCCAGTCAGGAGGAATGGTACCTGATTGCCAACGGCATGCGCAGTCAGGACAACATGCAACCCGCGGATCATGGCCTCACCCTCCGCTTTGAGGAGCTCCGCACTGATATTACAAACACCAGCTGCCTTTCCACCCCTCAACTTTGCTACAGCCTCTCTGACTTCGTCAAGAGAGGGTGCGGTTTCGTCAATGGGAGGATCGGCATCCACTGCCTGTAACCCAGTGGTGTGAAACTGCTCAGTTGGAGGGTTCATCGTGAACAACTGCCCAAAGTACTCAGCCCAACGAGCCATCTGCCCATCCATGTCCAGCACGAGGCGCCCATCTGATGTTCGAATAGCACTCACCCGAGATGGAGACTTGGAACGGAGCTTCTTCAGGGCTCGGTAGGCGGGTTTTCGGAGGTCATTAGCGTTTAAATGGCCCTCGACATCCTCAGTGAGACTCCTGACATACCTCTCCTTGTCTCTCCCCAGGAGGGTTCTAGTCCGGCGTGACAGAGCCCTGTGGCTGGTCCTGGTTCCCAGCCAGCCCGGCAGCGCGACTCTCCTCGATTTTCTCAGCGTCTCCGTCGAGACAAAACCACGCCTTGACCTCGGGCGCTCCCCAATACACTCCTTGGCAGCCTGTAGTGTTTCACGTTTGAAGGTATCCCACAGTTCTACAGGGTCCCCGAGAGCACCGAGCACATCAAACCG
>JACEEZ010006540.1:0-2500 GCA_016584305.1 Chionoecetes opilio
AAAAAAGCGGAGTTATAAATGCCTCGATTTGCCTGGTGCTTCATCAGCTTGAGCGAAACACCCGGCGAGATCGGAGTGTCCGGTGCTTTTCGTTTGATGAGGAGGGTAGTTAGTGGTACTCGGCAGTGTGGTGTGTGTGTGTGTTGTGTGTGGTTGTGTGTGTGTGTGGTGTGTCACACAGGATGAGGATAAGGACGAAGCTTAGATAATATATATATATATATATCGCAACCGCAACCGCAGTTGTGAAAAACCGACCATCCTAATATATATATATATATATTATATATATTATTATATATATATATAATATATATATATATATATATATATATATATTATATATATATATATATATATATATAATATAATATATATATTATATACATATATATATAGTAGCTGCAAAGCCGCCTCCGGGCGGCCTTTTATATATATATATAATACATAATATATATATATATATATATATATATATAATATCCATATATATATATATATATATATATATATATTATACATATATACATATATATCTATATCCTATATATATATATATATATGCATATATATATATATGTATATATATCTATATATCTATATATATATACTATATAATATTTATATATATATATATTATATAAATATTATATATATATATATATTATATATATTATATATATATATATATATATATATATATATATATATATATATATATATATATATATATATAATATATAATATCATATAATATATGTATATATTATATATATATATATTATATTATATATATATATATATATATATATAATAGTGATGGATCGAGTGGTCGGTTTTTCACAACTGCGGTTGCGGTTGTGTTTGCGGTTGTCGAATTTTCTACAACCGCGGTTGCGGTTGCGGTTATCATATACTAGATAACATGCGAAATTATTAACTGGAATATTACGTTATATAGTACTGCAGATAGGTGAAATATTTGGAAGAATTGTGGGTTTGGTGAAACAAGCATGAAATTTGGCAGACAATTAAAAAAAGGTGCTTGGAAAGATATTTGGCTATAGGGCCAATCTAGATTCATTGCATGAGCGGAGTGCCTGCCATTTTACAAAATGGCTGCCAAAATATCTTTTCGAATGTTGTATCCGCCATAGCAATGGTGCTCTGTGCACTCTTTTATGTTTTTCCTCTACTTTTTTTTTTTCTCTCTAGTTTTTTCTACTCTAGTGGCATATGTACTTGTTTTGGGTACAATAGATGTGGTATTAGTCACAAGATCATTAGAATAAAATACATTTTTAATATTATTTGGAGCCAGAAGGCTCACATGATGGCTTGTGAATTATGGCCTTGGATTCAGGAATGCAGGTTTTTGTTAGACTGTGATGTTCATTTAATATAGACTCCAGCTAATTTAATCACTTCTCCAGGCTGTACATTGCCTCCCAGATACGCCATGGTGATTTGGACGAGTTCTTTCAGCACGAAAACCAGGCCTGTCCACCGCCTCTGTCTCAGATGGGTGGCCTGAGAACTGGAACCAAGTCTGGCTTGATGCCCTGCATGGAAAACCTTGTTCCAGTGGAAGAGGATCTCTCCACCCCTAGAGTACAGGTCAACATCCTGGATGGTGCTGCCATCATCAACATGCTGCGACCAAGGACTGCAAAGACATCCCAAGGTTATGCCACTGATGTCTTCGTGCCGTATGTCACATCCCAGCTTCAGCATGTAGACAGACTAGACATTGTCTGGGATCTGTACATGGCAGACCGCTTGAAGGCGGACACTCGCAACAAGAGAGGAAAGGGAGTTAGGAGACGAGTCGAGCCATCAAGTGCAGTTCCTGAAAACTGGCAAGAGTTTCTCCGCATCAACGACAACAAGACGGAGCTGTTCTCCTTCCTGGCTTCTAACGTGGCAGACATTGACACCAACAAACATCTCATCACCACACAAGGCACTGGCGTTCTTTGCTCCAATCGCCAGGACGTGTCAGCTCTAGCGCCATGCACGCATGAGGAGGCTGACACTCGTATCCTCCTGCACCTACAGGATGCCGTACAACAGGGGTACAGCAAAGTGTCAATACGCACAGTTGATACAGACGTGGTAGTCCTGGCCATAGCATCAGCCAATCGCCTCAACATCTTTGAACTGTGGATTGCCTTTGGAGCTGGGAAGAGCTTCAGGTTCATCGCTGCTCATGAGATCGCCAAAGCTCTTGGTCCTGACCGATGTGTGGCCTTGCCGATGTTCCACGCCTTCACTGGATGTGACACGGTGTCCTGTTTTGGCGGCAGGGGCAAGAAGACTGCATGGGACACCTGGACCACCTATGGAGACGTCACACCAGCATTCTGCGCCTTGGGTGCCATGCCAGACCCACGTGCCATTGACGAGTGGATGCAACCACTGGAACGATTTGTGGTCCTGCTGTACGATCGCACCAGCACAGAGGAGGGTGTGAACCAGGCAAGGAAATAGCTGTTCAGCA
>JACEEZ010006540.1:12500-45000 GCA_016584305.1 Chionoecetes opilio
GATCCATACATACATTTTGAGACAGATGTATTACAAGAAAATTAAGGATGAACGGTACTCTAGGAAATTCCACACATTAACCTGATGTTTCCCCGTGCGCAACACATTGGTGGATTGGTCTGTGTAACACTGACGCCAAGGAAAGTTTGACGTGTTGCGATGAGATGTGAGGCGTGCCCCTCGGCTGGCCGGCATGCCTCCCCGGCTTACGGTGGAAGTGTGTCACCCACGACCGCAGGAACAACTGTGTACTTGTGTGGCATTGTCGGAAAGATACGGCTGGAGACCCTTGCTGCGGGGATCGGGAAGAGCGGTGAGCGGCAGCGGGCAGTGGCTTGCACCACTATCATCACCCGGGCTGTTGATTGGTGGCTGTGTGTCTGACTCGCGGCGCCTCGACTCGAACACTAGTTTGTGGAGTGGTGTTTGACGGCAGGTCATAAGTGTGAGGGCAGGTCGCTGAAGTCCCCTTCACCGCCCGTACACCCGCTGCTCCCCTCGCAGCGCTACACAACCCCGCTCTTGTAGGGTCGCTAATAAATACACACCAGGAGAGTGAGATACAGAGGGGAAGGGATGGCCGAATGAAGGAACAACTCTACTGTAGATGGAGGTCACAAGGAAGGCTTACGAAGCGATCCCCTGGTGGAGGTTTATGCCGGCATGTTCAGGAGGGCTGGAGCGGCGGCCTCAGTGATGGTAGTGGGGTTGATGATGATTAAGGGCGGGGGCACTGGGGGGGCGGGTGGTCGTCGTCTCTCACATGAAAAAGTTGCGGGCGTGGGGCTGCAGGAGAAAAGCACAATAAAAAGTCAGCAGATGTGCCTTTTCTCTGAATCTGTATGAAAACATAATGTTTTTGAAGTATGCATATTCAAAACTACTTTTTTTGCCAAATGTTGACGAGCCTTAATTCTATAGAGCGGGTACTTACTCTGGCACTAACTTGGTACTTAGAGCTGCTGAAACAGAGGTGAAAGAGCATGAGTGACTGTGTCGACAGGCTTCAAGAAGACATAAGAGAGACATTCCCAACGTGTTCGGGACATAATGATAGTAACAGACTATAGCAACTGCCACCATGGGACTATCAGAGTAGCTAGTGGTTATGAGTGAGTGTACAGTTACCATTTACTTCTTGAAAAAGTACTGAACGACTTTTCTAAAACTTGTATATCAGTGTTAATTAGAGGTGAGGCAGGGCAGGTGGGGTTTAGCTCCTCTCGGAACACAAGAGACGCATGTGGGTATGGATGTTCCAAGCTGCCAGCGTGGTAGTTATTCATTATTTGTGGCTAGAGTGATGCTTAGTTATCTTGAATGACTATTTATAACTGTTATATCTTATTATCAGGTGGATTTTAGGTACAGATGTTTAGTTATTGTTTATTATATGAAGGAATTGTTTGGAAATCGTTGTGGTGTAGGTAGTGGGATGAATGTTGTAGCGGTGACTGTGGTGTTGGAGGTAGCTAGGGGGATGGGTTCAGAAGGCATCAAGAGGATTGATTTCGCAGCGCATTAAGCTAAGTTTTAATTGATTGGGTTAGAACCTACCTGAGGTGACATGCGAACCATAGACTCAGCCCGACCCTTCGCCTTGGCCTTGCTGGCGGTCTGCTCGGCGTTGTCTGCACGCTCCTCAGCCTCCTCCAGTTCCTGCTGGGCCTTGCGGAACTTGGCCAAGTTCAAAGCAGCGATCTCCTCAGCCTCCTCGATTTGGCGCTTGTAGGTCTTGATCTTCTGCTGGAGTTTGTCAACTAGGTCTTGCATCCTCTCGTGGTTCTTTTTGTCCTCATCGGCTTGGAAGGTGAGTTCCTTGATGCGCCTCTCGCACTTCCTCAGGTTCTTTTGAGCATCAGCGTGGCGGCGAGCTTCGTCGTCCAACTGACTTTCCAGCTCACGCACGCGGCCTTCCAACTTGCCAATGGCCTTCTTGGTGGTCTTTATGGCGTTGCCTTCTACCTCCTCCAAGCGTACCTGCAGCTCCTTTACGGACACTTCAAGAGCCTTCCTCATCTTCTCTTGGTTCTGGGCATGCTCCTGCTCGGCGCGGAGTTCGTCAGCCAGGCGAGCAGCGTCCACCATGGCCTTCTTGGCTTTCTCCTCGGAATTCTTGGCCTCATTCAGCATCTCTTCGAGATCAGCCTGGTGCAGGAAAAACGGAAAGCTAACTATAAAACTCTGTCAAAACTACATTATGTAATGTGTAATATGGTTGATTAATATGAGAATACTTTACAACACAATGCAAAAGGGTCTTACATGTAGGGTCTGCATCTCTCCTTCGAGTTTCCTCTTAGCCAGTGTGAGAGAACCATTTTGTGCGGAGAGATCATTGACATGGTCATTAGCTTCAGCCAAGTCGGATTCGGCCTGCCGACGACCGCGGTCAGACTGTTCGAGCAGCGTGCGGGATTCCTCCAGCTCACCGTGCAAGGCGTTAGCGCGGCGCTCAGCGATACCGTACTGTTCACGGTATTCGGAGGCCAGACGCTGCTCCTCCTCCACGTGGGTCTGTAGGTCCTTGATATCGACTTGCAATTTCTTGACGTGCTTCTGCAGATCAGCATTGGCTTTGTTGGAGTGGTCAAGAGCAATCTCGAGCTCATTGATGTCAGACTCGAGCTTCTTCTTCATGCGGAGAGCCTCAGCTTTGCCCTTAGCCTCAGCCTCGAGGGACGCCTGCATGGAGTCAATGGCGCGCTGGTGGCACTTGCTGTGGGAAAAACGTAGAAAAGGCGCTCATTAACTATCTGTTATTGCGATTACGATTGTTATGTACAAAACATGAGTGTTATAACATATTAGTAACATGTATACTGTATAGTAAAATTGATACTTACCGAGTGTTGTCGAACTCCTCCTCTTTTTCCTGGATGCGCCTGTCGATTTCCTGCCTGACTTGGCTCAATTCAAGCTGGGCACGGAGCACCTTGTTCTCCTCCTGCTCTAGGGCGGCCTCGGCTTCTTCAAGAGCGGCTTGGAGCTCTTCCTTTTCGATCTCAAGACGTTTAGCGTTCTTCTGGATTTCATGGAGGGATCGGCCGCCCTCTCCGATCTGGTCCATCAGGTCCTTGATCTCATCGGCAAGGTTCTTGTTTTCACGGCGCACAGAGTCCAGCTGTTCAAGGTTCTCCTCGTAGGCAGCCTTGACGCGGAACAGCTCTGTCGAATAGTTGCGGCACTCCTTCTGTGAGGCGTCTAGCTCAGCAGCGAGGTCATCGACCTTCATCTTCCATTCAGAGATGATTTTGTCGAAGTTTTTCTGCTTCTTTTCTGCAGCGTTGGCTAAGGTCTGGGCACGCTCCACCTCCAGCTGCATGTCCTCCAGCTCGGTGGCGATGCGCTGCTTTGTCTTCTCGAGGTTCATGTTCTTTACGTTCAGTTGCTCGATTTGCATTTCGGCCTCCTCCAGGCGGGCGGCGAGCTTTAGTCGGGCCGCCTCCAGCTCCTCCGCGCGGGCAACACCTTCAGACTCATACTTGGCACGCCACATCTGAGCCTCGGCGTTGGACTTGGAGAGTTGGCGTTGGAGGTCAACCTTGCCTTCGCTCTCTTCATCAAGCTGTTCTCGGAGGCCATCAATGTCGTGCTCAAGATTACGGAACTTGCCGAGCAGAGTTGCGCGTTCCTGGTGATTCATTGAAAAAGACAGGCTGATTTAGGGACGAATACTGCCATATCTTTTTCTGTAATCTATGTATATGTGCAAGTATGCTTGATTGTTTTTGTTTGTTAGTTTGTTTATATATATATATATATATATATATATATATATATATATATATATATATATATATATATATATATACATATATATATATATATATATATAAACATATATATATATATATATATATATATATATATATATATATATATATATATATATATATATATATATATATATATATATATATATATATATATGTATATGCATGTATGTATGTACATTCACTTGGAAAACATAACTTACCCGACACTCATCGTCAGCCAGCTTCCTGCTGTCCTCCAGCTGGTTGGTTAGGGACAGCTTGAGTTTCGACAGCTGGCCAACCTGACTTTCAGCTTCCTCAAGCTGACGCAGAAGGTCGGAGTTCTCGACGGCAAGCTTCTTCTTGGAGGCGTCAAAGTCGTTGAGAGTGCGGTTAGCCTCGTCGAGTTTTGACTGAATCTCGTTGTACTGGTGTTGTAGCTGTTTGTTCATCTTCTCCGCGGCAGCCTAAGAGAGGGGGATGTGTTAGCTGGGCTCTTTGGCGTCGAGGGATAGGAGGGGACGGAATAGTGTTGACCATGACCTTTTATTTTTTACAGCTACATATTCAGCATAATTATATCCAAGGTATTTTTGGCATTAGGCAATTTATGATTTGGAAATGAAAATATTTACCTTTCAATAAACAAATAATGTAATGGGAGCAGTATAACCCCATAGTCCACTTGTAGATAAAGAGAGAGAGAGAGAGAGAGAGAGAGAGAGAGAGAGAGAGAGAGAGAGAGAGAGAGAGAGAGAGAGAGAGAGAGAGAGAGAGAGAGAGAGAGAGAGAGAGAGAGAGAGAGAGAGAGAGAGAGAGAGAGAGAGAGAGAGAGAGAGAGAGAGAGAGAGAGAGAGAGAGAGAGAGAGAGAGTGTCATGACCAAGGAAGTCTGTAAATGCCACTATAGATTGAAGTAGATTAAGATATATAAATGGCTAATCAAGTATATAATTAGGTAGGAGGAAGGAAAAACATATATAATTGGAAGATATGACATGTACAATATGGCAGCTCGCTATAAAGAATGTGAAGGTTTAAGACAAAAAAAGGACAGATATTCTTCACCACACCTGTGCGTGTGTGACCTCGCTGTCTTAGAGGCTTTAAATAAGGGCTGAATACAACCGTTTGACCTTGGCACACTTTCGAGCGGGCAAGGTAACACGCGCATGATACATATTCCAAGAAAGGAAGACAAGCAAACATTTTTCAGCGGGTGATCAACAACTAAGGCACTAGAGGTGTAAAACCGCAACCCAGACAAACGCCACACCTCCTGTGTTCTGACAAGCGCAGCTAAACACGATGTGCAGTTTTACCACAAGACACTTTGAGGGAATAACGTAGATATAATTAATTATTAACTACTTGTGACATTATTTTGACAGAAATGGGAGACCTACTGTAGTTGTACGACTCTCAGGTACAGTCACAAAAAGTCGCGGAATTTAACAGACTTTCGCGGCTTTACTGAGTGTGAACATGACAGGTGAATCATTGTGTGGGAAAGGAACAGCCATACTTCCATCAAGACGTGACTCTACTTTGGGGAGGGAGCGGCAAGGCCAGGGACCAACACACATTTTTTTATTGACCTTCTCCACGGTCATAGTTTCCATGGCAAACTTGACATCATTATTTTGACTCTTCAATTGATCCTTTTCTTTCCATGCCTGTTAGAATATATAAACAGTATGTGTTAGCAGAATAATGCAGTCAGAGAAACACGGAGAAAGAAATCACGTGTGTGGTAATGCTGAATTTATGGATGCCACGAAAAAGTCCGGAGCTGCAAATCTGATTCATTTAGACTCTGTATCTCTCACATCTGCAAGATTTGAGGCATCCGCGAATATCGCGAGTAACCTAGGAAGGATAGAGATAGGTATAGAGGGAGAGATTTGAGTAAACCATTAGAGGCATTAATGTTGTTGTGGTCGGAATGGGCGTGTTGTTGTTTACCTTCTCGTTACTCATAAGATCAGCTGTTGAGCGTGCGTCATTGAGCTCCGAGGACAGAGTAGTCTTTTCCCGCTCGGCCCTGTGTTGGGGTGAGAGTGAAGTCGGGCGCTCTCAGGGACCCGAAGAGCACCAGGTATACATAGGAGGGGAAGGGTGGCAATGTTGACAATGGGGGAAATAAAAAAAAGTAAAAGACCGAAAAAAGCAGCAGAAAGCATCTCATTGCTCGGGAAAGAGAGAGTAAAAGTGGTTCGTCGACTAAAGTGCTGGCTAAGTTGGCGATCTGAGCTATGGTTAGGCAAGACAATGAGGGAGGAAGAGAGAGAGGGCACCCCTCAGGTTTACCTTATCTCGGGCGAGAATGTCCATGGCTGTCTTGGCATCGTCTGCTTCCCGCTTCAGGGAGTCCTTATCCTTTTCAGTCCTACACGAGGGAGTTACAGGCGGCAAAGTAAAATAAAAGAATGTGAGTCAGCAGCGTGTGGTTATCTGTTAGCACTGGAGTAAGAATATGGTGATGCGCTCAGTGTGCGTGTTAGCGGGGTTAGCAAGTGTGAAATCGGGGCGAATTGTCTTTCCGTTAAAGGGAAAAAAGGGAGTTTATGTATATCTGTTGACAATCTCAGAAAAGACATTAGAAAATTAGATAAACTGATATTACTTTGATTTCAATAACTAGAGCAAGAAACGAAAATGTTCATCATTTGTAAAACCATAACCAAACATCAGCAGAGTGAGGGGCAAAGAGCCGCCTGAGAGGAACGCACCTGGCCTTCATTTTGTTGAGGTGGTCGATCTGCTCAGACATTTCGCCGACGGCATCGTTGTGCTTCTTGCGTAGATTTGCGAGGGCTGCCTCTTGGTGGATGTTACACTCCTCGACGTCGCGACGAAGTTTCGCTAACTCGGCCTCGCGCTTCTTATTTAGTTCGATCTGTGCTGCTGTGGCGCCGCCGGCCTCGTCCAGTCGGTCGCCGAGCTCCTCCAGTTCACGGCCCAAGTGAGTCTTAGACTTCTCAGCCTTGGCACGAGCCTGGCGCTCGTGCTCCAACTCCTCCTCGAGCTCCTCAATGCGAGCTTGCAATTCCTTAATCTGCTTTTGCAGCTTAGACACAAGACTCTGTTCATCTTCAAGCTTAGATGCAAGAGAAGACACCTCCTTGTCTTTGCGTTGGATGCTCTGCTCAAGCTCTTTCTTGTTGCGCTCCAGATCCGCGACGGCTTCCTGAGTCAGTTTGAGGTCACCCTCAACTTTCCTCTTGGCCTTATCGACCTCGCCGCGCAGTTTCTTTTCTCGCTCAAGTGAGTCTTCCAGCTCATCCAGAGTCTGTTCCAACTTGGCTTTGACTTTGTTGAGGTGATTGCACTTATCCTCAATAGCTTGCAAGTCCTCGGAGGTTTTCTGGTTGCACTCTTGCAAGTGCTTCTTCTCTTTGTTGATTTTGTTAATGAGTTCATCTTGGTGAGCGATCTCGTCATTGAGGTTTCTGATCTGGTGGTCTTTGGTAGCCTTATCCTGTTCCGCCTTCTGCACCGACAGTTCAAGATCTTCAATGTCCTTTTTGAGGCCACTAAGTTCCTGATCTGTCTTCTTCCTGCCCTGGAAAAGCTGGTTGCGAGCCTCCTCTTCCTGCTGCAGGCGCTCTGTGGTTTCCTGAGGGTAAGATGCCATGGGTAACCGCTGTATCCCTATCAACACTAACAACACGGGTACACACAACACTTAAGACACATACAATACTAAGGATGAGGAAATCGTGGCAAGTCCTACCTCCACGTTGAGGGGAGTGTGTAAAGAACCCATGCTGGCTACAGATAGAGTTTACCAGGGACGGCAACAAGGGGAAGGGTAAGGGACTACTCGTAACAGATCGTACACAAGACCACAGTGGGAGGCTGGGTCGTTCGTATATCGCTGCCTGGGCCAGACTGGGCGTGGAAGCTCTTCACAACCCCAACTCAGTGAGGTTGAGTCACGGCCCGCACCTGGCCTACCTCATCACTGCTGACGTATATGACCCACCCACATCATTGTCTAAATATAGCCTCTCGACATTTTAGGGAAAATGGATTCCATATATGAAAATATGTAAAAATATAGATGTCCGTGGTTGTTGGCAAATGGCAATATTAAATTAGCAGTATTTTTAGACTTTCAGAGGAGGGCAATGAACAGTTATAAATATATGATTGCATACCTTCAACACGTCTGTTTACGAGGTAAGCTAAAAAAAATTGCGAGGGGTAAGCTGCCAGGGTTTTGATGTGACGAATGTTGGTGACGGAGGGCGGCGTGGGAGTGGCAGGCATCAGCCTTTTAAGGAAGTGGGTAGAATGCGTGTATGTTTTGGGATTGTTGGGCTGCAGGAAAGGGTGGCGTGGTTAAAAAGGTATTAATAGCAACACTTACATTGAGCTGAGCCTCCAGGTCGGCCTTCTGGCTCTGTAGTTTGGCCTGCTTGTCCAGAAACTCAGATACGTTGCCCTTGGTGGACTCGAGGTTGACCAAGAGGTTGTTCTTCTCCTCCAGGAGGGAGAGGTTTGCGGTTTCGAGCTCCTTGCGCATCTTGGCCTCGCGTTCATAGTTTTCCTGAGCCTTAGCGGCTTTCTCCTCGAGGGCGTGAATCTCGTCTTCGATGCGTGTGACGTTGAGAAGGGGCTTGACCTTCTGCCAAAGGCGGTACCACGGCCAGGTGCGGAGCTTCATGAACTTCCTGATGTTCCTCTGCACCACGATGAGGGCCACGCGCTGCTCTTGCAGTCTCTTGTAGGCCTTGCGGCTGGCGTAGCCTCGGAGCCAAGCCTGCAGCCATGAGATGATCTTGGCGAGGCGGTCATCACGGATCTCCTCGAGGGCTCCCAGCACACCGGCGCGGAAGAATACCTAACGTAAGGAGAGGAACACAGGTTACGCCAGCACTCATCCTCGACCATCAACACCCTTGCTAAAACTTGCCTTGACACAAGACTGTTATGCTACCACAAAACTACTTTGAGGGTGAGCTGAGGCGTTACTTACCAGCTATAGTGGGACACCAGAACCACTGCCCAGGAGGCGTCCTGTATTTGCCCCGCCTCCATGGCGGCGACAGCACACACACACACACACACACACACACACACATACACACACACACACACACACACACACACACACACACACACACACACACACACACACATACATATGGTCAGGTGACAGCGTGCCGGGCTCCCATTCTGTGGGTAGGCGGTTCGAATCCTCGCGCTCCCAGGGATTTTTCACTGACAAATTCGGGCGGTTACTGTCCCCCTTGAGCAAGGGGATGGGGGTGTGTGGTGTGTGAGGTCCCAGCATTGCCCAAAGATCGGTAATAATGAGCTTCAAGCTCGCACTGAGAGGGTGAAAACTGGCGATCGCGAGCCAGCTCGCGTGGACAAGACCATGGGTGAATAACACACACACACACAGACACATACACACACACACACACACACACACACACACACACACACACACACACACACACACACACACACACACACACACACACACACACACACACGCACGCACGCACGCACACACACACTCACACTCACACACATACATACACAGACACACACACGCATACTCATACATATACACGCACATCAACGAAACTGTCACGCGCTACCTCATAAAAAATATTTTAAACGTCACATTTTGAAAAGCAATACCTCTCCCCGGACACACACGTTGGGAAACTCTTAGGCGCTACAGACCCGTAGACTCACTCTTCAACTTATAATTGCTCACTCACTAATTAAGCTCACTCCTCACCGATTTTCCACAATCATCGGCACTATTGCATTTCACTTATCAGCTGCATGCTGCTGTGCACACATACCTCATGCCCTTGCACCATCTACTCAGAACAGCACTCACTGGGGTTTTAAGACGAGGTAAGGGTTGAAGGGAGACAACACACTCATCAAACTGCTTTCTCCTCCTTACCTTATCTTACGTTTGCTCTCAAGCGGGATGTCTAAGTTGTCCAGAATAATTACATATGGGAGGAAACTGAACACTGAACCAACACAAGACTTGAATTAACTAGATTATGGTGTAAAATATCACTCCCATGAGGCAATATATAACACTAAAATCTAACACTCTAGGAGTACTAAAAATACAACAAAACTACATGGATTAGTATTTTAGTAATTTTGTCTTTTTAGTGTTAGCCGAAAAAACACTGTATATTGTTAAGTTAATCTCACTTGCTGGTAGAGCTGGGAGGTGGAAGGAGAAAGGAGAGAGAGAGGGAGGAACAGAGGAAAGAGGGAATAATGTTAAAGGATCGAGAGGAAAGAGTTGAGACATGCCTTAGTGTGGCCCATTCGATACTTTTCAGACTCCAGCTCCGCCGACGTCAGCAGTTCTTCACTGGCTTTCTTCTCATCATCCGCCAAGTTTTTGGTAGCCTTGGGATTGAGGATGTTGTATCTACGGCGCCAAGAGCAAGGAAGGACAGGCAGAGAGGGGCGGAAAAAAAGGAAAGAAAGAGAGAGTGAGGTTAGTGATGCATACCAGAAAAATAAATGATAGCATTGCAAGATATGTCTAGTCGAGAAAAATTGGGTCCATGAAAAAAATTGGACCACTTGAGCACTCGAATGTTAACTTTGAAGAGAAGATCGAGTCAGTTTGGAGAATTAGGGCGAAAAAGGAGACTTCGTTCTCCACTCCGAAAACTCCCAGAGATAAAACAGTAGTAATGAAAGTTTGGAAACCCATTATTTGGCTGAGATAGAGAAATATATATATACATATATATATATATATATATATATATATATATATATATATATATATATATATATATATAAATATACATATATATATATATATATATATATATATATATATATATATATATATATATATATATATATATATATATATAAAATATACATATATATATATATATATATATATAATATATATATATATATATATATATATATATATATATATATATATATATATCATATCCACAAGCATGTCACGTCATTGGTTATGGCTGCGAGGCAAGGCAAGAGAAGGGCACATCGAGGTGTTGGTGTTTGTGAGTTGTGAGTCGTGGGCACATGCCTTGGTGTGTCCCAGCCTGTACTTCTCCGCCTCCAGATTGGCATCCTCAAGGATGACCGATGCTGCCTTCTTTTCGTCCTCGGCGGCAGCGGCGGCCTTGGAACATAGGATGGAATATCTGTCGGGCAGAGGGAGTGCTGCAGTGCTTCCTCAGACGTGGCAACCCTTCACCGCTAGGATAATTACTACAAAGGGGAAACTAGTGCAAACAATGCTAGACTCCAGACTAACTAACTAGCTACTTCATGGTCACTCGGGATCCTCTGGCAGGTGGGTCATGGGCGCAAGGATGGGGCGCCACAAGCAGGCGGAAGGGAGGAAGAGCAGAGTCTTGGTGGGTCTTTCCGCGGACTCCCAGATATAGACGCTAATGGGAACACAGACTCCTAAATCACTAACTATCATGTCATCGTTCTGTCATGCACCGTGAAAGGCGAGGCTAGGGTCGCCGGGACATGCCTTGGTGTGGCCCAGCCTGTATTTCTCACTGTCAAGGTCGACGTTCTCAAGGATGACCTTGGCCGCAGCCTTTTCATCCGGCGCCTGGGCTGCCAGTTTGGAGGCTAAGATACAATATCTGACGACGGAGAGAGAGAGCGGTATTGGGGTCAGTGGGCGACAGTGTGTGGTAATGGGCGTGTCTGCGGACAGAGCCGCGTTATGTGGTTATACGTAGCACAAGGGGTTATTGTGTTGGTGTGTTGGGGATACAAAGCACACATGCATGAACCTGAAGCCTCTGTCTTGGCATAACTATTATTCATGTTGCAGGTTTTAAGTACAACAATGTAGCTGCGAAAAGGAAAATGTGCATTGGCATTACATGTTTGATTGAAATTTCGTATGAATGGATAGAAGTGCATTGAAAAAAACCTGTGTAAGCTCATAGAGTGAGGGCTAATAGCATGTGCCTTAGCATGAGTGGCTTAATACTAGTGCAGGGTAACAGAGGGCGCTCATCTACAGGGGTGGGCCACAGCCCAGCCAGGCCTAGGCCATGGCTGGCATCGAGCTGGGCGTCACCGAGGCACTACTCGCGCCACACTCCAACATTGATGCAGCTGAGGCTTTCAAGTGACACAAAGGGCAAGGAATGCACAGAGAAGCAGACGCGACGAGAGGAACGAAGCCTTAATTCTTTTTCTTTATGCGATGGCCTTGGGGCAGGTGATGAAGGAGAGGAGGGTGTGTGAAAGGGGCAAGGTAGCGGTTGCGTGAAATGTCCGCGCCTATAGCCCTTTGAACGACCCAGGAAGCTGCGGTGCCCCAGCAGGTAAGGTGTGCACCGTGCATTATGGCATTCATAATGAAAAAAAAACGGAGACGATGTAGTAGATAATAATAAATAAGGACCAACAATGTATATTATGCTATTCTGTATATTCTATAATATTCTATTATTCATATCTGTGATATGAATTACTCGCAAGAAGAACGCCACGCCATTTACAGTAGCGATAAATGGAGACAAAAAATATATCCTCAGTGAAAATTTATGAAATTTCGCTGTAATTATGTGTGAAATAGTATGTATGGAACAAAATGTATGAAACAAACTATGCAAATGTATATCGTAATAATAATCAATGTACGTCCCCGACAAACTTTTTTTCCTTTTCTCAGTAAGTCTAGTGTGAGTATCCGTGCATGACGCAGCCCGGCGGGGAGGTCAGAGGTCAGGGAGGTTATCTTTATGTACGTGACCTTGATGATAATTATATGTGTGTGTGTCGGCCTCGTGGTACTGCTGTCGTTCAACATTATACATACACTCCGTGGGTGTTGATGAAACATAACATTGACCCAATAATGTGATCTCTTGGCTGACAAAATGAACCTTATACCTTTAACACCCTAACTACCAAGCCTTGTCTTTCATCGGCTGAAAAAAAAGGTAATTTTATTCATCTAAGTAAAATTTCTTATTCTTTCTGACTTGTAGTTTGTTTACCAATGCATTTCCTGCCATAAGGGTGTACATAAGAAGATTGTATATTTTTTTCAATATATTGTACATGGGGTATTGGCAAAAAAAATAATAGAGAATATGATGAGTATGTGAAAAAAAGTTAAAGTGATCGATGGAGTGGTAGGTGGTATAAATGAAGGAAGGAAGGAAGGAAGAAGGGAATGAAGGAAGTGGCTTGTTGCGGATGAAGAATAGTAAGGAGGAAGGTGAACCAGGGCAGACATTCAGAGAGAGTTAAAGGGCACGGTAACTTCCTCTATTTGTACGACCCGGAGCTCGCGGGGATTCTGGTACGAGATATGGGAGTGGCGCTACGGTGTCGCTATGGGCTTCGATAGCTAGTTGGCTGAGCGAGTACAATGACGTCACAGCCTCGCCAGCGAATCACATAGTATTTCTCAAAAAGTTTCAGCCAATCACAAGGCTTCCACGCTCTCAGCTGTGTTTATAAACAAATTTATCATCCACACCAAAATACTCCACCCTTCTTCCTCCTCCTCCTCCTCCTCCTCCACCTCCTAGCTTCTCCTTCTCCTTTTCCTCCTCCTCTTCCTCCTCCTAACATTTTCTTATAGCAATTGGTAGTAGTTGTAGTAGTAGCAGCAGTAATAGTAGTAGTAGTAGCAGCAGTAATAAGCCGTGTTTTTATCGTCCAAGCACCGTCTTGGATTACGAAGACCACTCCAATAACACTTGCTGAAATGTGTGTTATACTGCTTTGTGATATTGTTTGCAATGTTTTGGACTGATTATTATTTCGGCCCTTACCAAGCTTGTTGTGTTGTCGCTGAAACCAATCCGTTTTCAATTGCGAGAAAAAACGGTTTTCGTACCAAGACGATGCTTGGACGACAAAAACACGGCTTATTACTGCTGTTACTACTACTACTATTACTGCTGCTACTACTACAACTACTACCAACTGCTATAATAAAAGGTTAGGGGGAGGAAGAGGAGGAGGAGAAGGAGAAGGAGAAAGGAAGGAAAGGAAAAGGAAGGAGAAGGAATATATGTACCTTGTCTGTCGTGGAGCCGTGCGTGGTGGTGTATGGTGTGGTGAGTCGGGGTGAGATGCCACCGTTCACCACTCGGCCCATCACCCCATAACAAACTCATCACGAACGCATGGCATTGTAATATGGCCTAATTTCATTTGTATACTTGCCCTGTTCAGTTCTTGAGTCAGAAAACATCATATATACTCAATTTATGAGTATTTTTATATATGTTACGTCCTCTACACCACCCCTTAGGCAGTCTTTAGGTTTAAAGTCCTCTAACGTCTTTAAGTACGTCACAATCTGCCCGCAGAATGCCAAAAGTTGCCCAAAACAGCTGATGGATGTCGCTAGGTCGTGAAGCATGGACGTTAGCCTCTCTGAATGTAGCCCCAGGTGACAAGTGGAAAGGAAGGAAGTAATAAAGGTGATAGGAGGTGGCAGATAAATGAAAGGGAGGAGAAACTTAAAGAACAGACATGGCGTGTAACTGAGGCAAGACATGGTGAGGGAGACGAACAGAGGATGTGAGGATGTGTGTGTGTGTGTGTGTGTGTGTGTGTGTGTGTGTGTGTGTGTGTGTGTGTGTGTGTGTGTGTGTGTGTGTGTGTGTGTGTATGTGACCATCAGGACCGCTATTGGGGGGGGGGGGAGAAAAGTGTAGTGATGAGGCGGGCAATGCAGGGTGACCAAAAATGAGACAAGGCTGTGGCAAAAAAGTATGAAGGTGGGATTCGACAGGGATATGATAGGAAGGGTGTTGGAGAGATTTAGACAGGGGGGGGAGCAGAATGTAATAATAGTGTAACAGAAGGGTGTAGACGCGAGGTATGACAGGGAGTGAGTGAGAGTTGTGATAGAGTGTGAGAGAGTGAGAGGTGTTGAACGGGTGTGAGGTGCAGGGTATGACAGGGTGATGTGTCGCAAGAAAGTCTCACCGGTGTTTGAAGTCCGCGTAGATCATCCTGTTGGGGAAGCCTTTGCGACAGATTCGGATGCCCTCGAGCACACCGTTACAGGTGAGCTGGTGCATGACGAGGGCCGCATCGATCACACCTGTAGGAGAAGGAAGGGAAGGCACGGTGCTGACGGAGGTCTTTTGATAGCAATGTCTCGAGAGGATCAAACGTGGCCTGCAATTGACCTTGATTGAATACTAATCGAGGGTAATCAATAAATAGTGAACTCAAAGGATTGATGACAATAATAGTTCTTTCTCTAGTGATAAATCATGATTGCAAAGGTAAGTAGACGAAGTATTAAACGTAACTTACCTGTGTAGAGTGGAGTAAAACGTGAGTTCCAATGATGATGTTAACTGGCAGGTACGATGGAGGTGACACAGTGAAAGCAGATGTGGGAGACCAAAGACATACACGCACGCACGCACAACACACACACACACACACACAGACACACACACACACACACACACAGACACACACACGCACGCACGCACGCACGCACACATACGGCACTCACGCACGCACGCACACGCACACGCATGCACGCACGCACACATGCACACACACGCACGCGTGCACACGCACATTCACACACACACACAATCGTCGTAAGTACCATGCAGACAGGGAGCATGATGGGTGTAAAGGTGTGTGATGAGTGGTGACAGTAAAGCTGAGAGGCTACCTTACCGGCTTCTTTGACCTCGTTAGGGATGATGCAACGCACGAAGTGAGGGGAAGTTTTCCTCAACACCGTCATCAGGTTCTTGAGCTGCTCCTGAAGGGCGAACAAACACCGCTAAGATAACACACAAGCATGCACTTGGGACGCTGGTGGGGCGGGAGGGACACAGCGGCTCACAGGTTCTTCCGGGGTACCGCTCTATCAGGCAACTAAATAAGACGACAGTGACAACGGTTGTACACAATAGAGGGAAAGGAAAGGCGACGAGTCGTTTGCGTCGGGTCTTGGAGGGGAGGGGGTGAGGAGGGATAGGATCACATGTGATAAACCATGGACAAATTGCATCGATAACATATGAGTATATAATAGATGTAGAGGCTTAGTTAGATATTGTGTGAGTAGTAGGAAGGCTCACCGCCCTGTCATATGTGGGCCTCGGTGCTGGTGACTGAGTGACGGCGTTATTAATTAAGTGAGTCAATAATAATTGGCCCCGTCACGTGGGCGATGACTTGGCCTTACCAGGTGCTTTCACTTCATTAGGGATGATGCAACGAATGAAGTGTGGGGCTGTGCTCCTGAGAACAGTCATCAGGTTGTTGAGCTGCTCCTGGGGAAGGGAAGGGAAGGGCACACTCAGAGGACGACACGTAGTTCTGGTCACTGCGAGAGCCATCGTGACTAGGTGGAGAAGGGTCACCCGAGAAAACACTAACTAAAGGGACACTGCATTATACTGCGCCTTGGCCTGATTGTGAGGGCAGTGGTGGGGATCATGAAGGGTCACGCCGCTCAGGGGGTGACTGTATGGCTACGCTAACATTCCGTCCTACAAGTCACTATGAGGGACGGAAAGGGACGTTGTGCTCCTGGTAAGTGTTCTCGTGCTGGTGTAGCGTGACAGTACACGACCCAAACCAGCTCACTACCCCGCCATGATTACGCACGTGCGGCAGACGACGTCACACAGGAAAACATTGGCAAAGCCTACACTAACCTTTCTACACTTATATAGGTGGACCAGAATAGGCTCAGGACCAGAACATTACCCTACCCTTAAACTGAAACACTGCTCCCTTGCTGAATAGTTTCACAATATATAAATTCTGATCTTGGGTAAATTATGGTGGAAACATTGAATGCAGAGTAGTAATTGATTGGACTTAGTAGTATTTGATAGAGTAGTAATTGATTGACAACATTGAGGAGTGCAGTTTTCTGCCCTTTACTGCCTGGCCGATGCCTGCCCTTCAACAGGTAGAATTTTTAATACGTCTCATGCGCTCACATAAATTTATGTACATCGTATACCCATCAGATTAATCTCCCATGGCTGATGCTCACAATTTATTGCCTATATGACGTCATCTCCCACGTATGCGTAGTCGGGGCAGGAGTAGTGAACTGGTCTGGGTAAGGTACTGGCACGCTACACCGGGCACCAGGAGGGACACACAATACGAAGGACAGTTAGGAACTAATGATACGGAAACAAAAACTATCAAATAACTGACAGTGTTGGTAACATCCTTGTTTTGAAAGGTGTTCCGAGGCCAGTGTGTCTATGTGTGTTTTGCGCGACCTTACCCGGCGCCTTCATCTCATTAGGGATGATACAACGGATGAAGTGAGGCGCAGTGCTCCTGAGAGTCGACATCAAGTTGTTCAGTTGCTCCTGAGGGCGACCACAAGGACAATGAGACTCAAGAAAAGATGTGTATGGTTGTGGGAGAGGGGCAGGAGTGGTTGGAAGTCCTTTTTTCCAGGCTAGGGCAATACATGCAAGGGAGGGGAGGGTTTAAGGGAGTCACCAAACTACACTGACCCGCAGCACTGGTGCGCCGCTCAGGATCCACGAGCAGGCATCCACCAACCACACTTCCAACTCCAGGGATTCATTCTTGTCTAAAACACTAACTGGACGTTGTTGTTTTTCACACTTAAGGATGGTTTTAGATAAATTTAGGAAAAAATAGTGATGAGGAATTTCAGCCAATTCGCCAGTCCGGCCAATTGTGTTGGTCATGAGATTGACTTTAAGGGGGAGAACGAGGAAGAGGGAAGAGCACACGGTACAGCCAGCTGCTCCTGCAGGTGTGTCGGCTCAGCTACTGTGGGGGAAGAACATGCCAGTATCCGTGCACTGGTAGCACGCTGGGGTGCAAAGGGGAAAAGGGAAGACTCGGAGGGCATTCCAGGGAAGACAGGACTTGGCTGTCCTCAGGCAGTGATTTAGAGGGCACACCACTGTGGGGAGGGTGGGAGGGCAGAAACCTTACCAGACTGCTTCATTTCATTAGGGATGATGCACCGGATGAAGTGGGGAGAAGTACTCATCAGGGTGGTCATCAGCTTATTAAGCTGCTCCTGTGGGCATGAGGCGCGGGAGGGAAAAGAAGAGGTCACTCTTAATAAGGGGATCGGGCAAGGGCGTGATGGGTCTTAGGCGTGCCGGGGTTGGAGGAGCCCTTGGAAGAGTGCTAGGACGTGAGGGGACTGAAAGCAACATCAGAAAACTGAATGTTCTGAAAATTGAGCACTAGAGGGGACGTAGAGGGCTGGTCTCCAGGTGCCTATACTTATGTTGCAATATTTAAACCAAGGTGTGTATAGTACTTACAAGCTACGTACAGTAATGCTTGATGTTAATATTAGTGTTACCCATAATGCAACGTTATACACGTACCACCGTTGCTATGGTATCTTTTATATTGACATCATAAAATGTAAATCTAGCTAATTACATATTGGATCTAAATTATAAGACCAGAAAAGAAAAGGAGATTGTATACTACATGCCATACAGACTATCGAGGTGGGGGGGGGGGGGGGGGCGTCGTTCTATGGAAGGGTATCAGGGATGAACCTTGGTGGCTTTTTTTACACACTCAGAATGGATATATTGTGTCTGTGTATGTGTGTGTGTGTGTGTGTGTGTGTGTGTGTGTGTGTGTGTGTGTGTGTGTGTGTGTATGTGTGTGTGTGTGTAGGTGTGTATATATGTGCACGCGTATATTCAAGTAATCCTGCAGTAAAGGAATTGCTATGTGCCAAGTGAGACCGGAGACAAGAGTCAAAATGGAAGTAGATATAAGGTGGAGGATATCAGCCGGTAGTGTTGAATGACAGGCGCCGCGGATCACCTCCTGCAGGGCATTAAACCACCAACTGGCAAAGTCATGATGAATGGTGAGCTTACAGGAGAGGAGTAGTGTGGTGTTGCAGGTGTGACCAGTTGCCTGACACACCCACCCATGTGCGCCGTGTGTGTATACTTATCATGGACACCTTATGGTTGACTGCTTTTAATCAAAGGACAAAGCTTATACTGACAAATATGTAAACTTAGCCTTAGGGAATGTTTAAAAATACATCATTATTTCTGAAAATGTTATAGATATTAACGTTATGTCCCAGTTTAAAGTATTAGTTTATTATCCCAAAACCAGTGTTACATGTAAGTTAGATTACTATAACATGTATAAACATTGTAAATTTAGATGGTACTGTGTTACTGAAAGCCCAATACAGTTGAGCAGCAGAGGCGACACAAGCAGTGGCGTTGCAAAGGAAGCACACAATTTAACATATAGAAAAGGCAGGAGTGAGAAAGAGTAAGACAGGGGGATGGGAGTAGAATTGATGTTCATAATTAAAAAAAAGGCATGCAAAATTAGTAGTTACACATATTTAAGATTCGTATTCATATTGTATTTATGTAATATTTAGTATGGTATTGGGAGAGAGGTGGAGAGTATCATGTGATACTTAAAGATTGAGGGGAAAATAACCTGAGGAAGAGGAAGGGAAGTTGAGAGAGAGGATAAGTGGGGTGTCTACACGGATAAAAGATGTATTTACCTTGTACATGCCGGACACTGTCTGGAAGGCAGAACCCTTGGATCGCTTTCCGCCTGCAGGAGAGAACGAACATATTGACCGAGGCGCAGTAGCGGTGGCCAAGGCAAAGACATACACGATAAAGCTTGGAGGTGTTAGTGGAGGCGGCGGAGGATTTGCGAGTTACTGATTATGGCCACGTGGTGTTACAGTGTGAAGGGAGTAAGACAGAGCTGTACGGACGAGGGACTCAGATGGACGGTAGGACATAAGGCTGCTGGACGGCATGAGCCCGCCTCCAGCTGCTGATGCCGTGCTGCTGCAGACATATAGCTTTGCCATGTAGCGTTGCCATTAATGGCACTGAGTAATATTTACCCTGTACAGGCAGGAAACTGTCAGGAATCCAGAACCCTTGGCGCGCTTCCCACCTGTTGGTGAATGGAACTCTCATAATCCGTGACTTAGGAAGAGACCAGGCAGTAGCATCAATCCATGTGCGTCCAGCTTTGCTCGGGTTGCTTGGAGCCGCCTTTTGTCTTAAAAGGGACGACTCCAGAAATATTACCGGGAAAATAATTAGGAACCTCATGACCATTATGACTCAGTCCGAGGGATGGGGTGGGTGAGGGGGAGGTAGAGGGAGAGGAAGCATGCATCAGTGGCCTACTTCACCTTGAGGGAGGGTGTCGCCTTAAAAGTAACTATAGTAAGAGAAATATTAAGGGCTTGACTTGAGGTAGAGCTTATTGTCCATCAGGAAATACTCTTACAGCTAGAATATTTATAACATGGTTCTCTATACCTACCATTATTCAAAATAGGTAAAGATGGGGGCAAACACTATGGTGCGCGTGGCCTCGGTGCTCATCTTCGTCGCATTAGCCTTTAAGCCCTCACAACAGTGGGAGACAACCCGCTACCCCGGGACACAGGGCTAGCGTGACTTCCGTGTTACCACAGTTACCTTCCCAATGTTTCCCCAGGTACCCATTTATGGACCAACCCCGAAAGAAAAGATGAACAGTTGTTTGGGCTGGCCGCCGACTGCCCTGGCCCGGATTCGAACCAGGATCCGCAGATTCGTAGCTAGGCGTACTAGCTACTACACCACGGAGAAGGCGCTAATCAATATGGTGACCAGATGTTTCGGCTACGGATGTTTGAGCTACGGACGTTTTGGCTCAACCATTGGGTGGTGGCCCCCACCCCTAGGACATTTTGGCCACGTTAGCTACCGAAGATGGTCGTTTGGGCCACGGCCACATATTGTGTACCTACTGCTGAGTGGGACAGAGAAGCGAAGCTTCAGCTTCATGCATCAACGCCTCCACAACCTTCTGCTCGACCTGAAGGAAGGCAAGAAGACAATCCCAGAGTACCTTCGTGGCATCAGCCACCTTCGAGGTGGACAGCCCAAAGTGTAGCCATAAAATCTTTTTAAACTTCTTATCTATTTAAATATATGTAAACGATAAACTGTGAAATGAAATATACAGGTTGAAAAATGCTATTGCCTATTAAATTAAAGGGTAAATATGCAACTTCAACCAATACTCCGTATTGACCAATACTCTTCAATACCAATATATACAGTACGAAATTTAATGTACTTTGGCAAGTAATAATTGAAAATTAATTTAACTCATACATAAGGAAATTTTGCCACAGCAAGCAGCATCGGGGCGTGATGCCTGACGTGAGCCCATCATCGCCGTTGAAAAAGGCCTGACTCCCGACCAACAACTGAACTGAACGTCGAGGCGTGATGGGACTGCTGCACCTGCGCCGAAAACTCCCTGACGCCTGCAAGGTTTCCTTGCACTCTCCTGGCTCACGGTAGGGCGGGACCCCGCGGGAAGAAAGAGAGAGAGAGAGAGAGAGAGAGAGAGAGAGAGGAGAGAGAGAGAGAGAGAGAGAGAGAGAGAGAGAGAGAGAGAGAGAGAGAGAGAGAGAGAGAGAGAGAGAGAGAGAGAGAGAGAGAGAGAGAGAGAGAGAGGAGAGAGAGAGAGAGAGAGAGAGAGAGAGAGAGAGAGAGAGAGAGAGAGAGAGAGAGAGAGAGAGAGAGAGAGAGAGAGAGAGAGAGAGAGAGAGAGAGAGAGAGAGAGAGAGAGAGAGAGAGAGAGAGAGAGAGAGAGAGAGAGAGAGAGAGAGAGAGAGAGAGAGAGAGAGAGAGAGAGAGGGGAGAGAGAGAGAGAGAGAGAGAGAGAGAGAGAGAAGAGAGAGAGAGAGAGAGAGAGGAGAGAGAGAGAGAGAGAGAGAGAGAGAGAGAGAGAGAGAGAGAGAGAGAGAGAGAGAGAGAGGAGAGAGAGAGAGAGAGAGAGAGGTGTTTCCTCCAGGTGACCCCAATGCGTCGCCACCTTTCCCGTGGATAAGGCGGGAAGGGTGAACAGGTGCTTGTGTGCGGTATACTCTGTGGGAGAGAGAAAGCTATGATAGCGGGACCGCAAAAGATGGCGGCGACACACACACACGCACACATATATATATATATATATATATATATATATATAGAGAGAGAGAGAGAGAGAGGAGAGAGAGAGAGAGAGAGAGAGAGAGAGAGAGAGAGAGAGAGAGAGAGAGAGAGAGAGAGAGAGAGAGAGAGAGAGAGAGAGAGAGAGAGAGAGAGAGAGAGAGAGAGAGAGAGAGAGAGAGAGAGAGAGAGAGAGAGAGAGAGAGAGAGAGAGAGAGAGAGAGAGAGAGAGAGAGAGGAGAGAGAGAGAGAGAGAGAGAGAGAGAGAGAGAGAGAGAGAGAGCGAGAGAGAGAGAGTTTTCAAAGAAATTTAAAGTAACACCAGAAAATATTATAATAATACATTGTTATAAAAAAATAGATGAAAGCTACTGGAGTTGGTAGAAGGAGGAGGACGAAGATGAAGCCAGGTCTGGCGTGCACTCACCACCCTTGCCGCCAGTGTCAGGGGCACCAGACTGTCCAGCGTGGTCGAGGAAGATCTCCACGGAGAGCTTGTTGCTGGCCTTCTTCATCTGGTCCACCACAGTGTCGTTGAGGGGGTCCTTGTTCTTCTCGAGCCAACCAGTGAGGTTGTAGGGGACGGTGCCGGCATAGTGAACGATGGCGAAGTGGGCCTCCGCTTGGCCGGGCTTGGGAGGCTTAGGCTTGATGAAGTTAGGAGACTTGCCCAGATGGTTGGTCTTCAGCTTCTCCTCAAAGGACTTATCAGTAGCCTTGGGAAACATAGACTCCTCTTCGAGAATGGAGAGGATACCCAGGGGCTGTGTGGAGGAGGGGAGGGGCATGTGTTACGTCGGGCAGACACATGAAGCCAACCGTATCATCTCTGATTTAGGTTGTTGAGAATCAGAATTGACAGAAAATTTTGACTATTTTTCATTTGTATGTGTAGACATACGACAGTTGTAAAAACAGGTGATGAAGGAGACACGGGCTGGAAAGTGAGTACTTCATTCCTGACTAGTTTCGCCTATACTAGGCTGCTTCAGAGGAATACGGCTCGCAGGCCGACTGTCCTATATTTATACCTCTAAGAAGGGATTACTGGCAGCCTATGAAGGCAGTGAAATGGTCAAACAGCTACCACCCGGGTCACCCATCCTGCTCCCTGATTGGCTGGTTTTCTTCTACAACCATATCTCCTCTATTCGGGCTGCGACCTGCGCCCACACAATGTCTTTTGTCCTCTTGTTTATGTTTTTTCTTGTTATTTGTTATGTAGACTGACTCATACGCTTTCCTATGCTGCTTTGTGAGGTTATTTATAATAACCTTGGCTCCCTCCCGTCTTGGTAGGTGTCCTTTTTCGTCTACGTGCTTCACCAACGCGCTGGATACCCTGTGGTGTCTTATATCCTTGTAAGACACCACAGGGACACCTTGTAAGCCTTGTGTTCTTTAAGCCTGGTGTCTAGACCCCTGCTGGACTCACTATAGTACTTGTGGTCTCATCCACCACAGTGAATGTGGCACTATCAAATACTGGACACTATCACTTGCCTTAACCTTTTTCTTTAGGAGTATATTATGTGCTTTTTCTTCTAGAATGTGGAGTAATCCACTCGGGTATTTTAACTTTATGAATGTACTCTTTATAACCGAGTGGATTACTCCAAATTCTAGAAGAAAAAACGCATAACATAATCCTAAAGAAATATCTTAAAGTAATCGTCCAAACCCATTTTTTCTTTGGATAATTATGTTGAATGTTCATTCAAAATACCTAATCCACAAAAAATAATTCATTTCCAAGCCTTATATCCCTAAAAACATGACTTTTGTATAAAGCGTGGGAAAAACAACAGCCACATTCCAGCCGTGGCGGGAAACTAGCTGGTGACGTCACGACAGGCGGCCTCCCAGCCCGGCCCTGATACAAATACATGTAAACTCAGAAAAAAATATAGTATATGAAGAATTTTGGGTGTTTCTGATATTTTTTTTTGCGATATGGCATATACTTGCATCCTTTATGGGTGCAGCAAGAAAGCTGTGCCTTTCCAGAGAGCTTAGCACCCATTTTCGACCTATACGCCCACGATATATGTGTAGAGCGCCGGGGAGAGACGGGCGAGAGGCGCGCAGGGAGACAATCTGCTTTACACCGCCCGCCTTTCGCCCGCCTCTCCCCGGCGCTGCACATATATATCGTGACCAAATAGGTCGGAAATGGGTGCTAAGCTCTCTGGAAAGGCACAGCTTTCTTGCTGAACCCATAAAGGATACAAGTATATGCCATATCGCAAAAAAAATATATCAGAAACATCCAAAATTCTTCAAGTACTATTTTTTTTTCTGAGTTTACGTGTATTTGTATCAGGGTCGGGCTGGGAGGCTTCCTGCCGTGACGTCACCGAGCCGTGGTCCGTCGTCTGCTGGTCGTCAGTTGTGTTTTGAGAGCTCGAGGAATTTACATATTTTGAATGCGGTTCATTTAAAAACGGGTGACTGGATGCAAAAAGTGACAACATATTGTTGATATACTCGATAATGGCTATACTTTGACTGCATTAAATCAGGAATGATGAAATGTTCTGGACGATTACTTTAAGCCGAAAATCAAGGATCTCGTAGCGAAGAGGTGCAAGTCCCAGATAATAGAGAAAAGCGTAGTGTACGAGATTCCGTGTGGTGGATGAGACCAAAAGTACTATAGTGAGTCCAGCAGGGGTCTGGACACCAGGCTTAAAGAACACAAGGCTTACAAGGTGTCCCTGTGGTGTCTTACAAGGATATAAGACACCACAGGGTATCCAGCGCGTTGGTGAAGCACGTAGACGAAAAAGGACACCTACCAAGACGGGAGGGAGCCAAGGTTATTATAAATAACCTCACAAAGCAGCATAGGAAAGCGTATGAGTCAGTCTACATAACAAATAACAAGAAAAAACATAAACAAGAGGACAAAAGACATTGTGTGGGCGCAGGTCGCAGCCCGAATAGAGGAGATATGGTTGTAGAAGAAAACCAGCCAATCAGGGAGCAGGATGGGTAACCCGGGTGGTAGCTGTTTGACCATTTCACTGCCTTCATAGGCAGCTAGTAGTCTCTTCCGGGGTGTATACATATAGGACAGTCGGCCTGCGAGCCGTATTCCTCTGAAGCAGCCTAGTAGAGGTGAAACTAGTCAGTAATAAAGTACTCACTTTCCAGCCCGTTTCCTTCATCACCTATTTTTGATTTGTTGTATGACTGCTTAACTGGCTATAGGGTTGACTGACTCAGGTTTGACTAAACATTGGTTTAAACTACCTATGATTTACTGACTCAAACAAGACAGGCAAAGTTTTCGAAGGGAAACTGTTATATTCATGTAATTATGTAAAACATAATTATTGTACTTATCTGGCCTTCAATTTGTAGATACGATGAAACTCGTCACCTACCTTCCATGTCATCATAACTTATGGAGGAATATTACGTATTGTCATAATTTTCAATTTTTTTGTCTTTAGTTATCTTCTTAAAATTGGCTTATTGACAGTACATTTTCGAGCTCTGAGCTCTTGATGGCATTTACCTTAATGTTTGCTTGTATTAATTTCATGGAACAAATGGAAATGTACTTTAGGAGCGACAGCAGCATAGAAGAGAGGTACCTGGAGGTCTATCATTACAATGGTGGTGTGGGTGTTAGTGTGGCCGGTTGGGGAAACATTACGTAAGTGAAGCGCCGTGCGTGGGCTTGATGCCTGCAATGCTGGACTGCAGGGGAGAGGCATCAAACCCACGGCGGGAGGGAGGAGACAACACCGACTACCTCTTACTGTGGTGTGGGAGAGATTACCTTTTCCAGGAGGTCAATACAAGCCTGGAGGTCTAAACCAAAGTCAATAAAGGTCCATTGGATGCCTTCTCGCTTGTATTCCTCTTGCTCCAGCACAAACATATGGTGGTTGAAGAACTGTTGTAGTTTCTCGTTTGTGAAATTGATACACAGCTGTTCAAAGCTGTTGAACTGGTGGCAAGGAAAGGAACTCCGCATTAGTAAATAAAATCAGGGCAGTCAAGTGACGAGCAGTCAGGGTCAAAATACACAGCGGGAGAACAGACGCCGTCGCTGGGCATGTTCACTGCTAAGCGGGGACGGGGAAGGGGTTGGCAGGTGCAGGGTGGTGTCTCGTCCACCTGTACCAGGGTTGGAGGGAGGGGATGGGAAGACACAGGGGACAGATGCCGAACAAAGGGCTACTAAAATGAGGTCCTTTATGTCGTGTTGAGGAACCTCACTACAGACAACTAATACCACTCACACTTCCGTTTTACCTTCTCAATGAGTTCAATACAAGCCTGGAGGTCAAGACCAAAATCAATAAAGGTCCATTGAATGCCTTCCCTCTTGTACTCTTCCTGCTCAAGCACAAACATGTGGTGGTTGAAGAACTGTTGTAGTTTTTCGTTGGTGAAGTTGATGCATAGCTGCTCAAAACCATTAAACTGGAAGGTGGTAACAGGCACCCGGATTAGACAAAACAACCGCACTCGACACTCCGCGGAGCCACGTCATAGTTGGCCGCGGGGTTAGAAGTAACCAGTGCTAATGGGATAACCCTGTCTAGGTTGGGGTTTAGGGGGACACATGGGACACAAAGATGGTGGAAAAAACCCCATAGCGCCGTCACGGTGGATATAGAGGAACGTCACTGGAGACACATAGTAAATCTATACTCCGACGACAGAGTTAAAAAGTTCACGTGCGTAGGTCTGCATGTATGGTAATGTTATTGTCCATTTTCCAAGAAGTACCATAGTGGAAAATGAGTGCGAGGCAAACCACTTGTAGTTCCTGTGGTAGTTGGGGTCAGTTACCTTCTCAATAAGCTCAATACAAGCCTGGAGATCCAGGCCAAAGTCTATGAAAACCCAGTTAATGCCTTCGCGTTTGTACTCCTCCTGCTCCAGCACGAACATGTGGTGGTTGAAGAACTGCTGCAACTTCTCGTTGGTAAAATTGATGCAAAGCTGCTCAAAACCATTGAACTGTCGGGAAGGACCAAGAAGTAGTGTCAGCTGGGGCAGGGGAGGAAGGGACGCTACTGCTCGTGCTCACCTCATCACGTGGGGCTCCAGGCCGTAGGCCAATAATATTATATATATATATATATATATATATATATATATATATATATATATATATAATATATATATATATGTATATATATATATATATATATATATATATATATATATATATATATATATATATATATATATATATATATATAATATATATATATATAAAAAGTATATATATATATATATATATATATATATATATATATATATATATATATATATATATATATATATATATATATATATATATATATATCTTAGTTAATTTCAAGCTGTTCAAATACCAGGTGTAGTCGAGTCATTCTGGCATTACATTGACGCAATAAAATATTAACCCAGCAGAAAACTTAAGTAAAATTAATAAAATACATGAAGATCATATTATTAAGCACTCGAAGGTTTATGAAGTCATTGTGGGGGAGATTCAAGCTGTGTTCTTTAGAGGCTGATGGGGAGGGGGTGATGTATGTCTCGCCGCGGATGGCTGTGGTGTGTGCTGTGGTGGGGAGGGTAGGAGGAGAGGTAGGGAGGGAAGGGGATCAAGAAGACAACAACAGGGGTGGTGAGGGCGTCTTGGTGTCCCGCTGGTGCTTGGCTGCTGTTAGAAAAAAGTTATTGGTCATGCAAACAGGACGAGGGCAGGGGGCACCGTGCATCAGGGCGCCCCATGGCTTGTACCACGCCGCTGTGGTCTGGTGTTGGTTTGTGGGTGCTCATGACCCCGAGGGGAACCGTGATGCAGGGCGAGGTGAGGCAGAGGCGGAACGAGAGAGAGAGAGAGAGAGAGAGAGAGAGAGAGAGAGAGAGAGAGAGAGAGAGAGAGAGAGAGAGAGAGAGAGAGAGAGAGAGAGAGAGAGAGAGAGAGGAGAGAGAGAGAGAGAGAGAGAGAGAGAGAGAGAGAGAGAGAGAGAGAGAGAGAGAGAGAGAGAGAGAGAGAGAGAGAGAGAGAGAGAGAGAGAGAGAGAGAGAGAGAGAGAGAGAGAGAGAGAGAGAGAGAGAGAGAGAGAGAGAGAGAGAGGAGAGAGGAGAGAGAGAGAGAGAAGAGAGGAGAGGAGAGAGAGAGAGAGAAGATAGGAAAATGCATATATAAACCTAAAGCTATAAATAAAACTACAGCTCTTCGTCTAACACTTGGCTACTGCTAGTTTGACGCACTCGATGACATGACATCTACCTACTCAATTTTCAGTCCATCAGCATCTCAGATCCAATTGGATGATAATTAACAAGTCATATTTCTAATTTGTTCTGTCGCATTCGTCTATCAATACGAAAACAGGCTGGAGGGAATAACTTGGAGTATTCTTAGGGATGGATATAAATTGGGGGATGGTGTGGACATAAGGGATATTGAAGCAAATGAGTATCCTTACTAGAGGAGAGTTGCATTGAAGGGAAACGTACCTTGTGGGAAAGGGTTGGAGACACGAGGGGTAAGGGATGACTGTAAGGATGTGTATTATTAGACACGTGAAAGAAGTCTTGGTGTCCTGAAGCAGCAGGAGTTTTTCTTCACCAGGGAATTAGAAGGAGGACATGTGGGGACAGTATAGGGCGGGAGGGGAAGGCAAGGAGTGTGGAGGGATGGTGGGTGGAGAGAATAGAGTATGGGGAGGACTGTTTACTGGATTGTTTGGTTTGAAGGTGATTCCAGAAAAAAATAAGCAAATTTAAGAGAAAAGGAATATAATTGGGAGGCGGGAAGGCAGCTAGTACAGATGGCGTGAAAATCCCTGCCAGGCTTGCAGTGCTGGGAAAGGGGAGAGGAGGGGGGGCGTGCGTGGAGAGGGTGGAACGCCAGACAAACTGCAGAATACTGCAACTCAATAAAGCTAAGACTTGCCAGGTATTCTGGTCACGGTAGCTGCTTCACCTGCATCGCCAGCCACTGTACTGGTATTGGATGGAAAAATGGAAAAAAGACGGGGAATAACGTCAAGGGGAAGGAAGAGAATGCCTGCAGGAAGGAAGATCCATCAGGGAAAAGAAAACTTATAGATAAAGAATCATAAACCTTAATAAGATTTGGTATTCGACAATTCACTCTTACCCCACGACAACAACTCTAAGAATATTGTGTCAACCAACTTGTGACTGCAGTGGATTGGCAATTCATCAACTTGAAGAAATTAAGTATTTGTTTGCACTGCTATAACATTCTGCCAAGTGTCTTCACCATTCAAAGACATTGGAAGGCGGGAGAACACACTAAACGTATAAAAAACTTACATCGAAAATCTCGAAGCCGGCGATGTCCAGCACGCCGATGAAGGTGACGCGCTTCTGGCCGGTCTCGAGGGTGACGTTACACTTCTTGACGAGCCACTTGAAGGTGCGGTCAAAGATGCCCTTGGCCAAGGCACCCACCGAGTAGGTTACCTGATCCTTGTTACGACCCTGGGTCACGAATTCGTTGCCGACCTTGATCTTGGGCTTGGTCAGGTTCTTGTACAGGTCGGCGCCTTCCACGCCCATAAGCTTAGCCACATTTTCTCCTGCCTGTGGGCGAAGCGAGGATGAGGACAAATCGGACGAGGGAAAGGGGCAGATGTCCAAGACTACTAAATTTGTTTTTTCTCTGTAACACTACTATACACACTCACCTCTGTGCCATCGGCCTCGGCTTGCTCTTCTCGGCCTCTTTGCTTGAACTTCATCTCGCCGAAATGCATGACAGCAGCCGTTACCTTGTATACGTTCTCTTTGTCTTCCCTGTCGAAGCCCAGCACGTCAAAAGCGTCCTGCGGAAGGGAGCCGTAACTAAGAACACTCAAGGGAGAGAGGTAAGGGTAATGCCTCGAGTCACAGTTACTGTAAAAAAATTTATGACGCGTAATTGTCGTAATCTGTGGTAGTGAAGAGAAGCTAATTGTGAAGATGTGAATTAACATCAACTATGAACACAAGGAAGTTACTGAAGACATAATCAAGGTAGCATATCTTTAGAATGTCATTGGAATGACAGACGTTTTCAGGTGAAGGTAAACGAGAAAGAATAACTTACCTATGTGGGGCGGCGTGGTGACGTGCGACATGCAGCAAGATTAGTCAAACACGTCAAATGAGGATGGACAATGATGGAGGGTGAGAGGACAGATAACATGACGGTGGCCACTCGGCTTCATCAAACGTTGAATTACAGTATACTCGGTGAAGCACGGTGTGTTACTAAAGTGAGGCTCAATGAAGTAGGAGAACTGTGTTGCAGGAAGATCGTGCATCAAACCGAACCTCGCAATGACTGGACACGACTCGCATGTGTTTCATTCATGCAGACACAGGCGTGCTTCCTCAGTGCACGCATCGAACAGGGAAACTTTGGAGTGACAGTTTATGTATAAGGCAGTTTCCTTAGTAGCAATGGAAAGTAGCTGCAGCATTTAACAGATTATACACTGAGTACGTTGTGTTGGGAAAGCTAATTTGATGAGGCATCATATAATACTATTGAAAGCAACACTGAACGTTAGAATAAGAGCAGCCACGGCCTGTAGAGGGAGGTGAGGCAATCTGTAGAGGGAGGTGAGGCAATCAGTGGGTGGCTTGACGACGGGGACATAGAAGCCTTCATTGATACTGGCACAGACCGGGTTAGCCTTGACCAGCGATGACATGTGTGACATTCGTGGCTCGCGGGTGATGACTGCTGGGCTTGAGACGCGACTGTTGATCACTACTGATGTTGACAACATGCTGCAACGTCAGCCGTAACCCTCACAGCCTGCCGAAGACCATGCATTCGCCACCCTTGCCATAAAGTCACACTTTCCCAGTTTAGTTCTCTCCCTGGTAGCCGGAGGAACAATGTCACGTGAAAATTACACAAAACTTACATCGGTGAACTGCATATCTTCTTTGTCGTCAATGGAAGCCACAGTAACCTTTCCTTGAGACACGAAGTGATAGTCGTGGATGTCGTTGGACAACCGACACGCCGCTAGAAACAAGGAATGTGACTATCAGTGGTTAGTTCACAACTGGCGTCAGAGCGTAGGAGGGAGGGAAGCCTGGCGGAGGGTGATGTAGGTGACCAGTGAGAGTCACCTTGTTTTAGTCGGATGAATAAACTCGCATGTCCAAATGCTGCTGAAGAAAAGTGTGAGTGAGAGGAGGGGGATGGATATGGTTTTTTTTCACTGGTGGCAGGCGGATTAGTCTCAGATGGCGCTGCTGTGCCCGAGATGGGAGGGTGGGAGGATGAACACGGGTTGTGCACATTTGGTATTAGTAGGGGATGGGGCTCCTGATTGTCGTAGAGGAGGTTTCACAATTCAAGGTTAGTCTTTATATCGTAAGTGGCTCGGGTGGCTGTTACGTGCCGTTCCTTACCTACAGAAGAAATTAGGTCAAGAATAGTATCAAGAAAACTAGTGACAGGATTAAGTAAATATCCGGTAAAATCTAGATCTGTTTCGTACATAAAAAAGATTCTAGATCTCCTGGACGGACTAGGGAAGGTTCGTGCAGGTTTACGAGTGTCATCCCCGCAGGCCGGAGCACCGTCCACGGCCCGGCACAAGGGCCTCACTACACGGCCCAACACACTCAAACCTCCTCAAGCAACTTACATCCGTGAACTGAATCTCCTCAGCATCATCGATAGAGGCGACTGTAACTTTGCCCTGACTCACAAAGTGGTAGTCATGGATGTTGTCAGAGAGGTAGCACACCGCTGCAAGGGACGAAATGGCTGTTACAGGGGAGGAGGGGGCGACACTAGGACAGCCACCATGGACCACGGCAGTCGTGCAATGGAATCAGTAAGGATTCTATCTGCCTGTTTATATGCCTTTTTTAACACGAACTTGGTGGATGGAATAATGGTTTCAGCACACACACACACACACACACACACACACACACACACACACACACACACACACACACACACACACACACACACACACACACACACACACACACACACACACACACACACACAAAAGACGGGTTGGTGCCATCCAGGGCCCTTAATGATGTCCCCCGCTGCCAACACAGGGCAGTGACGCGGAACTCGCTAACCACACCTCAGTAAAGAAGACTGATTACACGGTTAGTTGTGTTTTATACCGTTCCTGGTGGTGTGGTGGGCGGTGTCTCTTCCTGGGCCAGTAATGTTTGCCGTCAACCCGCTTGACGTAGCTTACTATTTATCATGATTAATAAATGAGCCTTGGTGCAAGTGTTGGCATGACGTCATCACTGTGAGTAATGAAATGATTCCAATTAACAAACTGACGGAAATTACCACATATATGACTACTATACCACCATAGTCTTTGTGTTTAATTTTCTTGCCTTCATTCCAGTCATGTTTAACTCGAGGCAGACAACATAACCGAGGACCTTCGACAGTGTTGTGTGATATGTTGGTTTGTCGGGGGCACGTGTCTCCCTCGACAACCACCAAATCAAGTGTTAGATGTGAGGACTTAAGTGTTCATCGGCCACGACTCTGTGCCGGTGCGGGGCTTAGGTCCCTTACGACTTGGGGCGCCGGGGATACATGTGGTACACTGAATATTATCGAATTTATCAATACTGAAACTTCTAAATGCTCATTACTTCTGAGACATAGTAGTATAGTAATTCTTGTTATAACACAAATGAGATATCATAATATCAGTTCAGAACATCTTCAGAACATTACTTTTTA
>JACEEZ010006540.1:50000-72500 GCA_016584305.1 Chionoecetes opilio
TGTTAAAAAATTTCTGTTTTTTTTTATTGGGATAAAGATGTATTCAAGATATTCCAAAAATATCCAGGCATACACAATACAAAAAAACCCAATAAAAGTAAACAAGAAAAAACTGGAATTAGTCCTCAGAATTCCATAACCACAAACTGGGAAGTGTCTCATGACTTCCAGTGAGGGGGAGGATAGGGTAGGGGTAGGCGTGGAATGGTGATGGTGGTGGTGGTGTCAGGTGCATCATGGGGGGTCATGGGACTTTGTTTGTTAGGACGACATTGTCCTGTCATGAAGTGGGGGGGGGGGGTGCATGGCTGACTTATGAAATGTTCTTTCTTATAATATATACAGCAGGACTCAAAAACCCTGCCTGTGTCATGACACGGAGATGGCTAAATTAAATCTCATTTTGTATCACACATGAAATCTAAAAAATGATTTGTTAAGTATCCAATGCCAGGCGATATGAATATGTGATTGTTTGATAAGTCTGGTCATTTTAAAATCTAGATCCTTGTATAGTGATGGGTGAACAGGAGTAACTCACGTGATCAACATGGACTGGTTATCATGATCTGCAAAGAAATGAGCATCAAGGTTAGCAGTGATGGTAGTGGTGGTCATCATTGCAAGTTTCAAATCTTGGGTTACTTAGTTTTTGTTTGGAAACTTGATTTTTATTAAATGCTTTTGATGTGGAAGATCTCAAGGCAAAGAGCACACAATAAGGATTGAATATGAATGAAAGGGATCACTCATGTAGTTCCAATCTTTCCAGTAAAAACTGTAAGAATGCTTATGAGGAAGGTAGTGTAAATGCAAGCTGTTCAGGTGGTAGTGTTCGGTGACGGTACTGTCGGGGAAAAGGTGAAGTGTGGTGTGATTCCTCTCCTTAAGTTCGTCTTATTAAATCTGCAAAATTCTGCTTTTCGCATCACTTATGGAAGTCTAATACCATTCTTTGATCTCATGAGTAGTAACTCCTTCCCCTCCTGGCTCAGCGTTGCCTACTGTTGTCGTCGGTTACTCTCCTCCCACAAAACCCATGAATTAGGTAAACGCAGATTCGATGTAGCGCTGTCGGTCGAGGCGCCCACTTTTTATCGAAATATAGAGTTAACATAGGAAAGCAGGTGTTCTCCCTATAAAAAAAAAGCTTAAATACCTGATTATAATTAAGTGTGAGGGCTGACTGTACACTCTTTACCTTATTAGGACATGTGTTGCTCTCTGCCAGGAATGGGGAGGGAGGGTCAGAGGTATGGGGGGTGGGGTGGGGGGGGCGCTGCCAGCCAGTTCCAAAATAACACCTTGACGGCGACAGTCCTCCCTTCCAAACATCTTCCCCGCCACCCTTCATCTATTCTCCCCTTCCTCCCATACCTTCCTTGATCACCCGCACTCCAAGTCTGCTCCTACCTTTCCCTAACCCAAACCAAAAATTCCTCTTTTCATCCTATCTCTCACCTGTGTGTGTGTGTGTGTATGTGTGTGTGTGTATGTGTGTGTATGTATGTGTGTGTGTGTGCATGTGTGTGTGTATTTGTGTGTGTGTGTGTGTGTGTGTGTGTGTGTGTGTGTGTGTGTGTGTGTGTGTGTATCATTCACCCCCGGTCTTGACCACGAGAGCTTGACTCGCGATCGCCAGTTTCACCCTCCCGCTGCGAGCTTGGAGCTCATCATTACCGAGCTTTTGGTAATGCTGGGACCTCACACACCACACACCCCATCCCCTTGCTCAAGGGGGACAGTAACCACCCGAATTTCTCAGTGGAAAAATCCCCGGGAATGAGTGGGGCCGGGGATCGAACGCCGGACCACAGAATGGTGCCGGACGCTCTAACCCACCAAGCCGTTCAAGTGTGTGTGTCGCGTTATGATGTAGGCTTTCAATCTAATGACTGATAATTCATGCCACATCGGGTACAGGTGTGGTGCCGTAACGATGTGTTTACTCCCCTATGGTAATGAGGGTTGTACTTACTCTGCAGCATGGCCATGTAGGCTCCGTCGGCGATGGCAAAGATGTGGGGTGGCACCTCAGTACGCCTCTTGCCCTGGTATATCTTGACCACGCGGCTCGTGTAGATGGGGTAGCGCTTGTAGGGGTTGATGGCGACGCAGAAGAGGCCGGAATAGGTGTAGATGAGCCTGCACACATAGCGGGACTTGAGGTTGTAGAGAACAGAGGCATCGTTGAGGTAGGTCAAGTTGGACATATCCTCGCATTTCTCGAACTTGGGCGGGTTGACCTGGCACACGAGGTCCTTCTTGAAGTTCTTAGTCTCACCTCCACTAACGCCAACGGTCACCAGGTCTCCCTTGGTGCCCTGGATCTCGCCCAGGGTGAACCCCTCCTTCTCGTCGGGGACCCAACAGGCTTTCTTGGCATCGTACGGCTTGGTCTGGTCGATACGCTTCTGCTCCAGGGACACGTACAGAAACTCGGTGGGGTCGGGGTCAGGTCCGCTACTCTTGAGGACGACGTGGCCAGGCATGGCGGTGGTGGTGGTGAAGGCTGGTGATTAAGAGTAGTCGAAGTGAAGTCAGACACACAATGGCAGAACAGCCCTGGAACCTTCCTGCGGGAACATCAGCCGGGGTTAGGGCGGGAGGGAAGGATGATGGCGTATTAGGAATTATTCACCTAAAAAGAATGAATTGACTGATCAATAAAATAGTAACAATGATCATGATGAACTAATGATGATTATAATGAAAACAGTAATAATAATGATGGTAATGTTTGTGATAATGATAACAATAATGATAAGCTATGTCGTTTTGGAAGAAATATGTAATTTTGAAAAGTTTGATTTTTCTCTCTTCCACGGTGAGAAGAAAAGGCTCTGTCGTGTGATCTAGAGTACTTGCAAGGCCCCGCCACAGCCTCCACGCTTGCTGCGCCCCTCACCACGCACTCGTCACACACCTAGCTCAAAGACGTCTCTGTTTTCTGACGATCTTTCTTAAGGTCCACGGCGTGCGTTTGGTGGTAAGCGCTCCCCGGCTATGTATCCTGTTCTTGTTTTACCCGTCCTGACTATGAGTGAAGCCAAATGCATTGAATTATGGAGGGATGGGACCACCCATGCACACTAAGAAAAAAGGTGCAACTTTGCACCTTTAAAGGTGCAAAATTATGTCACAGATTTTGCACCTTTAAATGTGCAAAGTTGCACCCATAATGGTGCATAGTTGCACTTCTTAAGGTGCAGCCCCCCTTAGGGGTGCAACTTTGCATCCTTATTAAAGATGCAAAATCTGTGACATCATTTTGCACCTTTTTTCCTTAGTGTGTAGACACAAAGGAACATAGAGGAAGAACAAGCAATAACAGACCTACCGGTTCTGACGAGGCTGTTTGTAATAAAGTATATTACCTAACCTAAATTGAGAGGTAATTGACAGTAAAGATGAATGTTCCTCCTCACCCTCCAATCCCTCCAGCCAAGGCTGGGAGGAAAGGAAGAAAAACCGCAACTTAGGAAAGTTTAGGGCACTGCACATTGAAAGTTATTCAGAAGCACCATGGCATGGGAAGCTATCGTGGACACCGTACTGTTAAGTGCTGCATTAGCACACCTTGCTGGTGAAAGGACGCTATTGTAGAACATCTGGTTGGGGGTGGAAGTGGGTGGCACTGCGTTGTGGGAATGTAAACTCGGGCACCGCGCCGCGGATAATTTTTGCGCGCTAATATGCTTTAGGGAACTACTGTGGATTACTACTTTAAAGAGAGCTTTCGTAAGTCACCGCACTGTGGGAACTAACGCGAGACATCGCAACAGAATGGGTTGGGAGCCTACGTGGATGACCACGCTGCAGGGAGCTGGGTGTCATGGTGGTCTGGGTGACTATCATGGGTCACTGCGCTCTGGGCAGTTGTAGTGAGTCACTGCGCTGTGGGGAGCTATCGTGGGCCACCACATTGAGGGATAGAACTGAGTGGCATCACTGTGGGGAAAACACTGGGGCACCCTACTCTGTGGAAGCTATTGTGCGTTCCGGATTTTATTTGTGGGACATCGAGCTTGAAGGGATACACCGGGACACCTGGGGCTCTTCCGAGGAACCTTGCTATGGAGGCTGCACTGGGGCACCGCCTAGTGGGGGTCACTATTCTGGGAAGCCTTGCTAAGGGAGGTATGATTGGAGCCCCACGTTGTTGGGAGCTATACTAGGACACCAGGAGTAGAAGTGTTCAGGACCTGCAACACTCAGCTCGCCGCCCCGGCTCACAACTCTCCCGATCACCCTACACAGCAGGACTGTCTTGGCGCTTGGGAGGGCGTGGCCTCATATACCTGCCAGGGTGGTGTCGGGGGAGGGGGTGATGGGCATGCCAAGCCCTCACGGCAACTCGATACCCCAAGCGAGCTATAAATACCCCTAGGTGCGGTGCCGCGGTACCCTTCTACCTTCCCTCGGGACTCCCGCTGCCGCCAGCAGTTCAACCATCCAGAGATGCAGACTAGTCAATCAACAGCCTGATTTAGGCATGTTGTGTACGCTGCTGGGGACGCAGCAACACACCGCCAACTACTCTGAAAAGATGTTGGCGACGCTTCCTACTCGCTCGTATCCAGGCACTCGAGCGCCGTCCTTTCCATCTGCGCGGTGACGCATTGTGATGGACCGTCCGTGTGTTTCGTGCCAAGAGTTTATCGGCAGTGTAGCTTCCTGATTAGCTCATGAGTGGTTTTTGAGGTGGCTAGGGCCGTCCTTGCTTGTGCAAGGGTCGATCATGTGGTGTATGGAAGTCTGGTACAGTTGTATTGCAGGCCAGCGCATATATAACTACACCAGAGGGGACTGGACTATTAAGATCATAGATGCTTCTTATATGCATTCAGTACACCTAGTAACTCCATGTTTGCATATCTAAGGATCAGTTGTACATTACACGTTGCAACGAAAATGTATAATATAGCCCTGACTTGGAGGCTGCCGGTGCGTGCACTTCAAGAAAACAAAACACAGAGGCAGAGGGACAAGATGGCGGCGTACCGTGGCCCCTGCGGGCAAGGGGGAGCAATATTGTTTCTTTCTATTTGCGACATTCTTATCAACTGCTGACTTTTCCTTGGCTGTTCGTCAGTTTCTCGAATTTCATATCTCTGAAAGCTGTAGTCTACACGAGGAGACACACATACATACACAGAAAGACGCACATTTCCTTGGCACATAACACACGGCACGAGGGACACACTTAATTTTGTTGCCTTCAACATAGAGCATGACAGCACAGTTGCAAGGGCGTGTCACTGTCAGTTTTACAAGACAAACACAACATGAATAAATTAGGAATCTGGTTTGAAACGCCATCACTTCTTTCACCACTGATGTTACTGCAGGGATTACAGACATATAATCACACACACACACACACACACACACACACACACACACACACACACACACACACACACACACACACACACACACACTCACACACACACACACACACACACACATACATACTTATACACACACACACACACACACACACACACACACACACACACACACGCACACACAACACAAACACACACACACACGTTTTCCTCACCACAGATCGAAAGCTGTTCTGTTCCGAATACGTTGAGGGAGCAGTTTAAATAGCCAGAATATGATCCCGCTGTGTGGAGTGGCTGTGACGTGCAGCCCCAAACCTCTCCTCATTGGCTGACTTGCTTTACTTTAGCATCGTTCCTGTGAGTGCCAGCCAGTCACGATAGCGCTCTCAGAGTCACCACTGCTGGTCGTCTCTTGTGTTGGTGACGTGGACCCCTCACCCCCTAGCCTTTTTAGGACTGTATGATAGGACTGGAGCCAAGAAGCTCCCGAGGAATAAAACACATCGCAGCTGTGTCAAATGAGTCTTGGCCAGCTGAGGTTGCGAGACCCGCAGGCCGTCATGCAGAAGGGAACGCGCCTTATTCATTGGGTTCTGCTGCATCCATCCTAATCCTAGTATTAGGAGCTCACTTTCCTGTAGTTCCGAGTGAACATGAAATGGGATGCGTCATCGGGGTAGGAGTATACATGGTGTGGCTGCGTGCCCCTCCGGCTTGGCTTTTCCAAGTGACTGAGGCGAGTAATTACACTCCACATCTTGGCAGTGTTCTAAAGGTATAGATTTGATAGATTGCTTCCCATCCTGTTCATATTTTAACGAATACTTATAAATCGAATCACGTGTGTTGAGATGTACCCGGGTGCATAAAAACAAGTGATGTAAAGGCTTCCTTCCCTCAGATAATTTTTCGTCAGTCAAACAAATCTAACTCATGTTCAAATGCTTTAGGGGATTTGAAATTCCTACACCAACAATTCTTTTGTGATACCACACTCCTTCCTCGCCCCTTGAAGGCCCTTGGTGTGGTGGTCATCCCTCCTTCCGTTAGCTGGGCAGCCTAAACCTATCGTGCTGCTGAGGACAAGTCAAAGCGCTGATGGGTTGTTTATATGTGTTAGATAAATGAAATATAAATTATAGGTATTCTTGAAAGAATTTTTTGTGCTGGGGTGAGGTTGTCCTAAGAATAGCTATGTGTTTGGAAAAAGCGAGGGCAGCGACAGGGCGAGAAAAGGGTGGGGGAGGCAGGGCGTCTGTAAGCTCACGAAAGTTCTCATAAGGCATAAGCATGTTACCGCAGATTGAATACAGTAAAAGAGACAACCGTGTGCTGGGCAGCACCATATATACGGAGGGGGAGAGATAGAGACCCTGAAAATATCAAGTTCATTCTAACTCGTGAATGTTTTGAGGGCAATAAAAGTCATTTTCTCAGTGATAAGTGGGCATTCGTAGCGACGGGCATTTTTATTGGCTATTTACACCATGTACGTTGACGTCAGAATCTCAGGCCTTCATCTTCTTAGATCTTATTCTTGTAAGGAAATGCATTCACATAAATATCTCGTGCTACTCTTCAGTGTCACGTTTAATGTGGATTTTTCTTTCTACTTGCGGTACTTCCTTCCCTTGTTTGTGTACCGTGATTTGATTGGTCGCAGCTTTTTTCCCGAGACGCTGCATTTGAGTCGTGAGACGCATGGCTGGAGACCATTGACGGCCCCGTTATTGTGTCTGGGGAAGGGGAGGGACGCGGTCAAAAGTGCCTGAGGAGGAGCACACACACTTCTTCCCTACCTCAAGCATGTCATCCAATAATATCGAGTAATACTCAACAGCCACGTGAGAACAACAAAAATATCTGAACATGTGGAAAACACTACTCAGTGAGAGATTCTATATATATAGTAGTAGTCGAAGGACCACCCCTTCCCAAACACATGGGAGGCAAGGGAGAAAAAAGGGGTAACAAAACAGGGGCTGACGGACAAATATGGAACAAGCACTTAGAGAGGATGACAAATACAAGGCGTCGCTGTGCCAAGAAGCACATTAACATAACTATGACCCACTTGGCATTTCGGGGCTCCCTCCAGCAGGGGGGTTACGTCGAAGTGGCGTCTTAAAGGGATTCCCTGCCAGGAATAGGAGTCACTGACGGAAAGTCTTGAAAAAACACATTTCTCTGTCCTTTTAGCTAGGTTCAGTGTAACTATACAACTAGAAGATCAGCCCCGTTATTGAGATGACGATGACGGAACACACTACTCATCTTTGTGACAAGGAATTGAACCCCCGTTACGAAATGTTCACTGCAACGGAGTTTCTTTAGTTATTTCTTTAGTTCTTGTTAACATAATTGTAGACCAAATCACATTTTATATCTGCGTGTGGAATTATAATATGGCTGAGACATAACGCAGGTGTATGGGAACGAGAATCCTGGACACATCAGATGAAATAAATACTAACTGCATCTAACATTGTATTTAAGCTTTATACATGTTTCTTTTTCCATTTTTTTGTAACTTTTGATGTTTCACAGAGGCAGCCAGTAATTCACTGATTCATAACAGTAAATATTCATCCCAAGTAGTAAACACACAAAAATAAGATTCTACCAACAGATTATGAATAAACAAAATGACATGTTTCTAAATGTGAAATGTTTGATTTTTTCCCTGGCTGAGAGTGTCAATGATATGTGTGTGTGTGTGTGTGTATATATATATGTGTGTGTGTGTGTGTGTGTGTGTGTGTGTGTGTGTGTGTGTGTGTGTATGTGTGTGCGTGTGTGTGTGTGTGTGTGTGTGTGTGTGTGTGTGTGTGTGTGTGTGTGTATGGGTGTGTGTGTGTTTGTGTGTGTGTGTGTGTGTGTGTGTGTGTGTGTGTGTGTGTGTGTGTGTGTGTGTGTGTGTGTGTGTGTGTGTGTGTGTGTGTGTGTGTGTGTGTGTGTGTGTGTGTGTGTGTGTGTGTGTGTGTGTGTGTGTGTGTGTGTGTGTGTGTGTGTGTGTGTGTGTGTGTGAGTATAAGTAAGTAAGTAAGTAAGTAAGTAAGTAAGTAATGTTTATTGCCATATAAACACCTCACATACATAAATTCTTTATGTAGTAAATTAAGGTACGGTCTGTCGAACCGAAGCACCCTGACAGAGAGTATTGTGTTGAAATATCGTAGATGCTATATCGGATATGATAGACAATAATACATCAAATGCCTAACTATCAATAAGTAAATGTATACAGATGAACTTTTTATACCTATGAACAGAAGTATGCAGACTCTTTCTCTCACGTATTGTCAGCTGCCTTATATACATATACACACATACACAAATATACAAACACACGTATATACATATATATTCACATGAATATATCATACTCACACATAAACATCTACATACAAATATACATAAGCATACCTACATACATGCACCTAAACACACATACCTGCATATACATACCTACACAAATATGGAGCTTTACGCGTATATGAGCATATTTTATATGCTCATGTACTAAATTTACACTCGGTCAAACACATACATACATATATATTACATAACCTATTGTTATGTAGAATTATATTGAAATTACATGTTTTGTGAAGCATATAAATGAGTTTTCAATGATTTTTTTTTATTGGCCAGATTGCCAGTGTTGACGATAGTCTTTATTTCTGCTGGTAGGGAATTCCACAATTGAGGGCCTAACGTAGAATACTGTTTCTGAATAGTGTTGTTCTAAATTTAGGGCAAACTAAATTAACATTGTAGCCTGATTTTATGGATGTTTTCCACCAGCTTGAAGGTTTAAGTTCCATGGCAGCTACTTAAACTTTTGTATATGAATAACACTGGGGGACACAATTTTCGTTGAGATAGATCTAACACTTGTTTTTGACAAACTTTCGGCCTCTGAATCAAAAAATGACCCCAGTTTTTCGCTATCACATCAACTTTTTGAGCTACATGATACCCTCGCTTTGTCTCGAAAACCATAAAAATACCGCATCTAACAAATTTGTGCTTATTTTACAGAACTTTTAAAAATGTACATGCAATCTATAATAATATAATCGAAAGTGTGTGCGTGCGTGTGTGCGTATGTGTGTGTGTCCACTATAGGTTCCGCCCCCAGTGGCGCAATCCCATTATATGGCACAGTTTTGGAACCAGGTCGACCAGGGAAAGGTTTTAAGGCCACTTTGGGGATTTATCCGATCACTTTAATTTTTTTTAAATTTTCAGTATTAGCGAGAATTGTTAATTTTTATTTTTATTTTACGCGAGATATTTTGCATGAAAAAAGAAAGATATCTAAACGAACGCACGACTGACGGACGGTTGCTTTGCCATGTCAATCAACAAGTCACAAGGCCAATCACTGAAGTATGTTGGACTTCACCTACTTCAACCTTGCTTCTCCCATGGTCAGCTCTATGTTGGATGCTCAAGAGAGTGGGAGATGGCAGCAAGCTCTTTATCCTTACACCCAACAAAAAGACCTAGAACATTGTCTATCCTGCTGCTTTGCAGTAATATTTTGTCAGATTTTGTGATAACCCAAAAATTATTCTGTGAGATTAAACTCATGGTTGTGTGGAATACATTATCATTAAAATACAAGTGTTACAATTATTGGGCCGAAGGCCCACCAAAAGCTCTCCGCAGGAGCTAGCCAAAAAGTCCGCCCGGAGGGCGGCTTTTCGGCTAGTGGAAAATAAAAATTAATGCTTGACGGTAATGTTTCTACAAAGTTATTTTGTTCATACAAAGGATATTGTTAGTGTAAGGCAAATTGTGTGCAAGTAGCTAAGGTAAAAATTTACGCTTATAGCTTTTCTTGGTGTGTTTAATCTGTGAACAATCTCGCTTGATCGCTTGATGCTCCAACAATAGTCAGCCATCATATTTGTATCCCATCTACCCTAATACCATTCCTCCATGACCTTCAAATCTTGGTGGAATCGTTCATCTTGCTCATCACTGACGTCACCAAGGTTTTCCGGCAAGTTAGTAAGATGGCTATGTAGAAAATGCACCTAGATGCTCTTGTTGCAACTAAGCATTTTGTAGTTCTCCAATAGTTTCTGGACAATTTTGGTGTAATTCTTTGCTCGTGTATTTCCAAGAAAGTTCTTGAAAAGGTCTTTGAATGGTAACCAAGCATTCTTTTTGAGTTCTGACATTGTCCCGATGAAATGTTCATCTCTGATGAGCTGCTGAATCTGTGGACCATTAACCATGCCGGCCATGATTTTTTCAATTGACAGGCCAGGAAATGCCTAAATAAGGTACTTGAAACAGTCGCCTTCAGTTGGCAATGCTTTAACAAACTGCTTCATGAGACCCAGTTTAATGTGCGGAGGTGGGAATATAATTTTCTTTCTGTCAACAAGTGGCTATGTAGAATATTGGGATCACTAGGTGTGAGGTCAGATCTTGGAGGCCAATGATTTTTCTCCACCCAATGCTTCTCTCGAGCGCTGCTGTCCCACATGCACATAAAGCAGGGATACTTGGTGTATCCGCGTTGCTGACCAAGAAGGAAGCATACCATTTTAAGGTTAACACAGATGATCCTATTATGCTTGTGATATTCCAAAAAGTCAATGACTCTCTTTATGTCTCCATATTCTTCACGAAAACAAACTGAATGACAAATTGGGACTGCACTATGTAAATTGCCATTGTGGAGGAGGACACACTTTAAGCTCCGTTTTCAGCTATCGATGAACAGTCGCCATTCAGTGGAGTTGTAGATCGGAATTCTCAATTCCTCTCAGTAAACCTTGTATGTTATGGCAATGCACAAAGTTACTGTCACCTCGAAAATACTGCAGAAATTCACTTTCTCTGGATCGAAAGTAGGATACCTTCGCTCTTTTTTCAAGCGAGTTTTTCTCATTCAAAATAAATTATGTTTAAAATTATTCCCCAGTGAAATAATAAAAATACTTGTGAATATTACGAAAATTTAGGAAGATAAAATGTAGAAAATACTGTCTCTGTTTAGTCAAATTTGCCCGTATTAAATATGCATCAAATAATTTGTTTCTGTGCTACGACTAGTTTATTTAGGAAAGAGGGCCCATGTACATGTACATGCCCGGAGAGATATCCAATTAATAAGGTGGGGATAACATAACGTGTAATACAAACTAATTAAAGCTTCTGTAGTGAGGTTATTACGAACCCTATAAAGTACGCCACATCTCCTAGACAGTTTCATGAAAACAGAGTTAATTTGGTGATTCCAGTTTATATTTTCATCTATATAAATTACAACTTTATAATTATGAGTAACACGTTGTAGGGTAGCACCGTCAAGTAGCAGAGGGGGGATAGTATTTTTTTAAAGCGATTTTGGAAAAATATATAACTGGTTTTGGTTGCGTTTAGTTCGAATTTATTTGACTTAATTCATTTGTTATTTAATTATAATTCTATAGTTAAATTTAAGTGTAGGCTATTTATATCCTCATCTGCCAGCAGTAGGTTTGTGTCATCAGCGTATGTAGTGTATTTGAATTTCGAACTTGCATTAGTGATATCATTAATATATATGAGAAAAATCAGTGGCTCTAAGATGGATCCCTGTGATACACTTTTATGTATATAACTAAAACATGAATAGGTTGTGTTGCAATAAACTGTCTGTGATTTGTTGCTAATATAACTTTCAAATAGCTGGAATGGAACCCCTCTGGCCACAATGCGGTCTAGTTTATCGAGTAATATTGTGTGGCTTAAAGAATCAAAAGCCTTGGACAAATCAATAAATACACCAACTAGAATTATACACCATACATATAGTATATTTTCTAGATATTTATAGACATTACTAATGAATTGTAATGTTGTTGATTCCGTTGAGTAACCTGACTTAACCCGGGAACCCTAACCCTGGGGAATGTTGCTTATTACTAACCCCGGGTGAAATATACCCAATATTTAGGATGAAATATACACCATTTCTAATAATTTTTCATTAAATCAGACAATGCAGTGAAAAAATATAAGTCTATAATTTTATTTTACTGTAAAAACCTTAAACCTAAACTGACATTTTATTACTGAGGTATGACTGTAGAAATCAACCGAAAAAAAGGGCTTGTTTTCCTTACTTTTGTAATATGAATTCAAGAGACAGGTTACTAGTGATCTGAATGACTTTATACTTATCAATCACGCTCTTGGGTCCCTGCAGCCTCGTACTGGACCACCAATGCCCCCACGGCCTCATTCATCGATTAATATGCATGTATATAATCGGCACTGTGACACTACTACGCTGTTCCTAACGGCGGGTTAAATTCACCCAAAATAGACTCCAGAGCTAACACAAATAGAGACACGAGAGAACAGCACTTCTCATTACAAGGTCCTGACACGCACTGAGGACTACTGGGAGGGACAGACTACTATCTCCAAGCACCACGTGACAGTCACGCAGCAGCTCGTCGGGTGAAAAACACCCAGGGATAGGTTTCCGGGTTAAAACCATGTTGATACTTAGAAAGAAGGTGATTTTTTTCAAGGTAGTAGGGCAGATTTCAGGGTAGATTTCATCAATCGAGTAGTGACTGCTTTTTCAAATATTTTACTGAAAGCCGGTAATATGGATATTGGACGATAGCAATTGATGTCACTCCTATTGCCGAATTTAAACACATGTATGACCTTGGCCTTTTTCAGTTTATTCGGAAATGCACCAGATTTTAGAGAAAGATTGATTATATGAGTTAATGGCGTAGATATTAAGTCAGCTGAATATTTTAAAACAATTGGTGTAATTTCATCATAGCCAGGTGTGTGTGTGTGTGTGTGTGTGTGTGTGTGTGTGTGTGTGTGTGTGTGTGTGTGTGTGTGTGTGTGTGTGTGTGTGTGTGTGTGTGTGTGTGTGTGTGTGTGTGTGTGTGTGTGTGTGTGTGTGTGTGTGTGTGTGTGTGTGTGTGTGTGTGTGTGTATTTGTGTGACCAGGAAGTGAGCGATAGAGTGATTGAGGGAGAGTGGGTAATGCCAGGCAGTGGAGAGTATAATAAGCAAGGCAAAGGAGGGGCTGATCAGGCATTCCTTGGCACAGAACAACAGACCGGGGTAATGGTGCGTGGGTGAGGCGACATCGAGGTATTGGGAAAACGGAGGGGAGACGAAAAAGGAAGGAGGAGGAGCAGAAGTTGTTGTACTGTACCTGCCCACGTATTGTCGCCATCATAATACAATTCTTTACTGCAAGCAAAACGTGACGAATTATCACAAAGTATTTCAGGATTCACACACACAAACACACACACACAAGCACACACACACACACACACACACACACACACACACACACACACACACACACACACACACACACACACACACACACACACACAAACACACACGCACACACACACACAAACACACACACACACACACACACAAACACACACGCACACACACACACAAACACACACACACACACACACACACACACACACACACACACACACACACACACACACACACACACACACACAAACACACACACACACACACACACACAAACACACACACACACACACACACACACACATACACACACACACACACACATGCACACACGCATACACACACACACACACACACACACACACATAAACGAAGCAATGTAATAATTCAGAATCTTGGGTCAACATATTTATGTTTGCGGATAAAGATGACTCAGTAAATGAAATGAAATATATAATATGATTACTATAGACAATTATATTGTACAAATTGATTAACTTAGTATTCCAAGAATAAGAGTGCAAATTTGGTCACGCATGCAGATGCGAATATTGATGGAAGGTCCAATAAAGAGACAAGATGGAGTGGCTGGTTGGATTTTGAAAAGTGATTAACACTTGAATGAGCCATTTCATAACATTCTAAATAAGTTATATTGGTCTTAAAATACTGAATACAGTATTTATCTGTAATTGAGGAAGTACAGATTCGTTGAACTACAGGCCAATATCACTTGCTATTTATTGTTACTGGTAAAATTTTGTGACAAAATATAAAAAATACGATAGTTACGTTTCTAGATGAAGAAAAGGAGAGAACGACAGCATAACCATGTATATTTAAGGAAAGATTGTCTTATGTGTAGGATAGGGAAAAATCATACTGTAATCATGTTCGTAGAATATATATTAATATGTATGTACAGCGTACGACAATATAAGACTTCACGTCTGGCAGCGACAATATAGATCGCTGCCGAGCAGTAGCAGCTACGGAGCACAAGGATCAAGGCATATTGAAGCCCACACGTTGTGCCCACTCCTGTATCTCTTAGAAGAGTAAGAATAAGAATCTACGAAGCTTCCTAAGGACTTTCACTTATCCCTGGATTACGTGGATAAGGTGATACCCTATCACGGCATATTTATCGCCATGGCGCAGTTCGAATACGGCTTCTAAAGGGATATACACAGCGAGCTTCAGTGTCTACACGATCTGGTGGCATCATAGCGTCCTAGCGCAGTTACAAGGGACTTCTGTGAAGGTACTGTGCATCCCGTGAAGTGCAAGTGTCATTTTTTGTCTCAAAATGGCATTCTAAGGGCAACTCTTAGCCATATTCTTGGCAAGGAGCAGAGAGCGGGTCAACACACCCCTCCTCATCTCCGTCTAGTGGGTGACTGAAACCTGAGCGAGTCTCGAGTGAGAGGGAAGGTGATCCGCCTAGCCTCGTCGCTACCCCAGCCCGACACGCACACACACACGCACGCACGCAAGTATACCTTCTCCCTTGGACTGTCTGTTAAAGGCTATTCTACATAATTCTGCCTACAAGACGCCAGCGACTGACAAGTCTTATCAGTGTAGACTTCGTCTAGTTCAGTATACGCCACCATGTCTTCGGAAACAAAGGCAACAGAGAGAAGCCAAGCCGAAGACATTCCTCAAAGGGATGACGAGTCACCCCCCACCCCCTCGCCACCTACTTCGCCGCCACCACCTTTATTTTCAGGTGCGGGACGAAGCTCTCCTTCCCCACCACAGGGTCCAGACGTCCTGTGCCTATTCAAATGGATGGAAGATATGAGACGTAGCGACGAGGAAAGGAGACGACGAGAAGAGGAAGCTAGGAGAAACGATGATCTCCAACGTCGAGAGGAGGATAACGCAAGATTCGAAGCTAGGAGAAACGATGATCTCCAACGTCGAGAGGAGGATAACGCAAAATTCCAAGCGTTAGTCTCCATGCTGGCACCTCAGAGCTCGATTCCACCCACGGCAGCGAATGTTAACGCGACTCCTGTGCCAATACACCCGCCCCCACAAAAGGCTACTACTCAGACACCACTACCGCTTCAACCTGACGCTACGTTCCAGATATTCAGGGAATGGAGGCGTCGTTGGCACGATTATGCCACGATGGTGGATTTGTCTACCCTATCCCAGCCCAAACAACTCATCCAGCTACGTATGTGCCTCTCCCTGGAAACACAGCATGCTCTAGAGCACACTTTATACATACCACCCTCTACAGACAAGTCCGGCGACGAGGTATTGGATGCTCTTCAGTTACATATCAAGGGGCTACGTAACGAGGTCATACGCAGGAGAGAGTTGTTCATCTGCAAGCAGTTGGACGGTGAATCGTTTAACGAGTTCTACGTCCGCCTGCACCACGTTGTGGAGGAAGTTGACGTCTGCCCCGGGCAGTCATCTGTCTGCCAGGAGACCCAAATCAAGACGGTTATCCTGATGGGTGTAAAGGATGAAGAGCTGATCCAGCGCATCATTTCCCTGGAGGAAACTTGCTCTCTTCAGGACGTCGTCACAGCCTGCCGCTCTTACGAGGCCGCCAGGTGTGCAACCTCTGCCATTCGCGCCCCACCTGAACAGATACGAGCAGTGTCATCGTATTAGAAGGCCAAGAAACAGACGGGACGCGCCAAGACGGCCCCTCAGTCTTCAGCGACACCCAAGCCTGCATATGTTTGCCAGTGCTGCGCGACACAGCACGGTACAGCACAGTGCCCAGCTGCTCAGCGCACCTGTCATGGCTGCGGCCATCAAGGTCACTTTCCACGCACAGCAAAGTGCTCTGCTAATAAGGCTCAATGTCGCCTTTGCCTTCGCTTTGGCCATTACGACTCATGTTGCAAAGGACAGCAGAAGGACCGACGCACGTATTCTAAACGTGGAACCTCAGGTAGTAATGGTGCACCCCCTACCTCTGGCCAACCCCGCCCGGGACGCAAGACACAACAGTTGTCGTTGCATGGGTTCTCCTTCTCGCTCCAACTCCAAGATGCCCCAAAACATCTGTGTACTCATCACGCATGGAGATGTCACTTCACGCCTGCTGATGATGCCTGAAACAGGTGCTGACATCTCGATGATTGGCCCGCAACACCTAGAGAGTCTGGGTATTCCCCGGAGTAGCCTACAGCCCCTTTCGCCGACTACAACGTCGATGGCTGATGGTTCCAAGATGGCTCCTGCTCTCGGTACATTCTCGGCTACTCTCACTTTAGGTGAGGGGTCCTGCTCTGCCTGGATTCCAGTTTATGAGGGCATCCCGACTCCACTTCTCTCATATGGCCACTGTCAAGAGTTGGCCATCATTTCTCCAGACTTCCCGAAGCCAATCTTAGAAGTCACGCATGTGAACAGATGCACAGAGCTCTCTTTTTCAACTACCATGTCACCTTCACAGGCCAAGGCCTACTTTTTGAAGGAGTTTCAGGACATTTTGGTAGACAAGGCTGCTCTAGGATCCACACCACTTAAGCCTATGGTGGGTCCTCCCATGAGGATTTATCTTAAGGATGGTGCAGTACCGTTCGCCATCTACACAGTGGTGCATGGGTGGGCACGTGCCCCCCCACGAGAAGCCGGTGCCCCCCCAGGTGCCCACCCACTGGCCACGGCTGCCGTGTGGTGTGGGAACCGTGTTCCACTAGGTAGGACTGAGGGAGCATGCATGGAGTATTATGAATAATTTCTATTGATGACTTACCCGCGACCTCAAATACAATAAATATTTTTCCTCTGCTTGAAAGAAAGAAACATGCCTCTGAATCTGAGTTAAATGCATATACTTTCTATTGATCACTTTTAACACCAATGAACATAACTAGATTACACCAGTTACCCTTACACATTTTCTATAATGCCTTGTGTTGGTACGTGTCTCCCTCTTGTACGTGTCTTATACGCGTTCTCTGGACCGACATAACAACACAAAGTCAGTGACAGATCATTCGTGGCCTTGTACGGCAGCGACCACTGCCGATGCTTTGTGGGATGAAGTTGAGAGAAACTCAGCAGCTCATGGTTTGGATACTTCAGAGTGTAGAATGTGTAGATCACCAAGGAAACGGAAACTGTCTACACAATGGAGGCGTTTTGGTTAAGGAAAAAAAGTACTACATACCGCCAGAATTTTAATTTCCTAATTTCTTTTGTGGACCTCGGAGATTGTTCATATACGAGTGGTTGTTTATAAAATTCGTATGTACATATTCTTATAAATCATTTAAAGTTGGTTTCGTACCTTATAATGAGATAATAACATATTTTGTGAAGTTTTGTTGATGTGGCCATATACGTCAAGGGATGAATATATATCGGTTTTTACACATGTATATACATATTTCTTGATCTATAGTTTTATTTAAATACTCCCAGTGGTCACCACCCACCAGGATTTTGTTGTTACTGATTCTATTGGAAAACAGTCAGGGAACACACACTCTGATTTCAGTGTTAAGGATTCAACACGAATTAACTTCTTCTATCCAATTCTAGATCATATCATAGATCGTTAACATAAATGACAAGGCGCTTCAGTAATGAAGCATGTGAACTTATGAAAGCATTACAGGCACTGAATCCACAATGTACTGAGTTTTGTATAAGTGGTAATATATGTATTTAATTTTTGGTCATGACTGCTTTATTTCGTTCTCCATCAGCAACTGAATGATACCTTACAGTACTCAACACACACACCTAGAATAAAATCTAATAACCTTCCATAGTCCATACGACATCAGATATACTCTTGATATTGGTCAGAATGCAAAATATGCAAGAGGGGGGGGGGGGGGGGGTCTTGGCACTGTAAGTGCAAGTAAGTCCCCAGTCCCCACTAAACTCCCCAGCTGTATGGGCTTGTTCGGCTCATCTAGTGCCCCCCATAGTCAGCTGTGCCCCCCAGGTGCCCCCCCAATGATAAATCCCTAGCTACGCCACTGCATGATCTACACTCCTTGTCAAATTCCCTTGGCCTTCAAGGACCAAGTCAAGAAGGAGCTTGACTCTATGGTAGCCCAAGGGATTATCAAGCCCGCTGGTGACGATCCCTCGGAGTGGTGTCATCCGCTCGTCGCCGTCGCCAAGCCTGATGGTGGAATACGCATCACAACAGAGTTGTCCAAGCTAAACAAGCAAGTGTCCCGCCCAGCCCACCCTTCACCTACGCCCTTTACTGCTATTCTTAGTGTGGGCCCGAAGACTCGTTACTTCACCACGGTGGATGCTCTCTGCGGTTATTGGCAGATTGAGTTAGCTGAGGAGGACCTACCCTTGACCACCTTCATTACGCCATATGGCCGGTTCTAGTATTGCAGAGGACCAATGGGCTTCGCAGCCACTAGCGATGCATTCTGCTTGCGTGGTGATAGGGCCCTGCATGGTATAATGAATTTTGTGAAAGTGGTCGATGACGTACTGCTGTATGATGTGGACTACATTACACATCTCCACCATATCCATGAAGTACTTACCAGGTGTCGCAAATTCGGAATCACCCTCAACAGGAAAAAATTTGTGGTCGCTGCACCTCAGGTAGACTCCTGTGGTTTCAAGCTCTCAGAAGATGGCATCGCGGCTGATCAAGAGAAAGTCAGCGCAATCAGGGACTTTCCCACCCCAGCTAAATTGACGGACGTCAGGTCATTCATGGGCCTGGTGAATCAGTTGGTTGAGTTTACCCCTGATATATCTGCCGCTGCTCACCCGCTACACCCTCTGATGAGCCCCAAGAGAGCATTCTTGTGGACTCCGGACCACGATGAGGCCTTCCGCCGCGTGAAGACAGCCGCCTCCAGTCCACCAGTTCTCGCTCCATTCGATCCAGCCCTGCCCACTATCCTACAGACGGATGCTTCGCGTCTCAACGGCCTAGGATATGCCCTCCTGCAAGATCATGGCAATGGGCAGTTACGTCTCGTTCAATGTGGCTCTCGGTTCCTTACCGATGCCGAGACCCGTTATGCCACCATTGAATTGGAGATGTTGGCTGTGGTCTGAGCGATGACCAAGTGTAAGTTCTACTTGGTGGGACTTCAGAACTTCACCTTGATGACCGACCACCGCCCACTCATTCCCATTCTTAATCACTACACGCTGGACGCTGTAGAGAACTCTCGCCTCCAGCGCCTCAAGGAGAAGCTCTCGCCATATGTCTTCACAGCCGTATGGCGCGCGGGCAAGTCGCTCTGCATCCCTGACGCCTTGTCCCGCGCCCCTGTCAGTCGCCCCACGCTTGAAGACGAGACGCTGTGCGCAATCGCGGCCGCCTCCCTTAAAACCGTAGTGACTGTGAAGGCCATCAAAGCAGCGGAAGAAGATGACGACAAGACCCTCAAGGATCTCCAAGCAGCAGCGAAAGCCGACCCTGAGTACGTCCGGCTACTCAACTGCGTAACTTCGGGATTCCCTGCAAACCGCTACGACCTTCATAACTCCTTGCTTCCGTATTGGAAGATACGGGACGAACTCTACGCCGATGGTGACCTCGTCCTGTACGGAGCAAGGGTTGTGGTTCCTGCTGCCTTACACCGCTGCACCTTGACCCACTTGCATGACAGCCACCGAGGTGTCGAGGCGACTAAACGACAGGCGAGGCAGGCTGTCTTCTGGCCAGGTATCAATGCTGACATCACCAGCACACTTCAAGCCTGTGAGCCATGCCAGATCCTCCTGCCGAGCCAGCAGAAGGAACCCCTACTGAGTGACGACAACCCTACGAGGCCCTTTGAGTCCGTGTCGGCCGATTTCTTTGCGGTAGCAGGGAAGTCCTTCTTAGTCGTCGTCGACCGACTCTCAGGGTGGCCTGTGGTCGTCCCTTGCAAAGGCGACACTACGTCCGCCGCTACCATCAGAATCTTCTGCCGCTACTTCCGAGAAGTTGGTGTTCCCCTCCGCCTACGGACCGATGGAGGCCCCCAATTCACCAGCCAGGAGTTCCGGCAACTCATGGATCGATGGGGAGTCCGACATGTGGTCTCGTCGCCACATTACCCACAGTCAAATGGTCATGCCGAGGCCGCAGTGAAGTCTGTGAAGCACTTCATACTCAAGGTGGCGCCCTCCGGCAACATTGGCTGTGAGGAGTTCGACCGCGGTCTACTGGAACTGCGCAACACTCCCAACTTCACAGGACGTTCCTTTGCCCGGATCCTCTATGGACATCCGCTTAGGTCTTGTGTCCCTGCCCACCCCCAGTCCTTCTCTAAGGAGTGGCAGGCCAAGGCCGAAGACTGTGACCTCCGTGCAGCTGCCCGTGCCGAGGACGTTACAGCTCGGTACGACCAGCACGCCCTCCCCCTTCCCAGGTGGAATGTTGGCCAGCATGTCCGCCTTCAGGACCCAACATCTCACCGCTGGGACAAGGTCGGGGTTGTAATAGGTGTCGGCGAAAGGTCCAGGGAATATCAGGTGCGTCTCCCTAGTGGTCGTGTGTATTGGCGAAACCGCCGTTTGCTTTGTCCAGTGCAGTGCCATAGTGATGACTCCCTTCCCCAGTGTGAATCCCAAAGTGTTCATCCTTCCCCTGTGCCCCGTCGCTCTGTGAAGCTCCAGAACAAGGAGCCCGCTCGAGAATGAAACTACGAGCGTGAGAGGGAAGGGAGGTGTAGGATAGGGAAATATCATACAGTAATCATGTCCGTAGAATATATATTAATATGTATGTATAGCGTACGACAATATAAGACTTCACGTCTGGCAGCGACAATATAGATCGCTGCCGAGCAGTAGCAGCTACGGAGCACAAGGATCAAGGTATATTGAAGCCCACACGTTGTGCCCACTCTTGTATCTCTTAGAAGAGTAAGAATAAGAATCTACGAAGCTTCCTAAGGACTTTCACTTATCCCTGGATTACGTGGATAAGATGATACCCCATCACAGCATATTTATCTCCATTATGTTATATAAATAATAAGTTTGTGTGGCAGAATGATGGATATACGATTTTTTAAAATCATTATTTCTTTTTTTACGTTGGAGCCAATAGCACCTGTAGGCTTTTATTTTCCTTCCTTAGGGTAAAAAAGAGAGTGAACTATTGAATGAATAACGTCAACCTTGGAGTGCTGGGGAGACTGTAGATTATCAGAAGGTGCAAGGGGAAGGTTGCTTAAATGGACGATAAGTTATTATATGAAAATAAATGGTGATGCGCTGGTATGGAGATGAGGAGGGGGTTTGAGGGTGTTTGTGTTGGCAGGGTGGACGGACCGTCGCCGCCACTGCCGCACTCCTCAGAAAAGGAAAAAAATCATAAACCATCACTTCGCAGACATAACCTCGATATTAACTGCACCTCCCCCGTCCCCCTCAAACACATAACTATGAGACGAAATGGACTTTTTTGGGGGGTGAGGGGAGGGTGGAGGGTAAGGCATGCAACGTGAGCTGGATGCCGCCCAAAATCGATGAACGAGTGAAACGTGCCCGCATGTAGTACGTACCTTAATTAAGAGACCATCGACAGGTATTTACAGGTGCTACTCTACATAACGTAACTACTCCGTTCCATGTCGCCAATAAGGAAATGTAAGGCACCCTCTAAGTCCTGCCTTGGGTGGAGGAAGTGCTATAGGGATGAGGGGAGGCGGTGAGCGGGGAACCCTTACTGCTTGGTGGTGCAAAGGGGGAAGCGCTGATGCCTGGGTTGCACGGCTTATTCTGGGTTTTCATTAATTAAGTATGTTAGGCAAATCATAACTGGTATCGCTTCCGTGTCTGGCGTGAAAATAATGAATTAATGATAAAGTTGACAGCAGTTTAAACTGCTACGTACGTGCGTACTGCTAAACTGCAGTACACACTGGTAAACTCTGGAACTCTCTTC